>UZAN01043613.1:0-13554 GCA_900618425.1 Echinostoma caproni
AGTTAAGAACTACTTACTCAGCCTGCCGTAGACCCTTACGCTACCAGAGGTATGTGAGTGGAGTGAACTCAATATGTTCACATCATACTGCGGCGTTCCTTTGCGAAGGATTCACGATCAACTGAGTCGAAGGTTCCTTTTAGGGCAAGCAACACGACAATCGTTGGTCGACGGTGCGTATGGCGTAGCTCGAGGACTTGAAGCAGAGTGAAGATTTGGTCGATACAACCGCGACCTGGTCGAAATTATGCGGATGTTTGTCTCCCTAAACGGTGTCAGACGTCAAGAAATCAGTGGAGGCTAGTAATTTGGTGACGATTGGGATCAAACTTATTCCACGGTTGTTTGCGCAGTCATTGCGAGATCCCTTCTTGAAAATTGGAACAATCAGTGATTCGCTCTAGGATGATGGAATGCGCTCATGTAACCAGATTTCACGCATCACATCAGTAATGGAGTCTACAAGGTCATCGCCCCCATATTAAAAGGAGTGAGAGGAAGCCAACCCGGCCATGCTGCTTTTCCTTTCTTCAGGGCTTGGATGCAAGAACGAACGGAGGTTCAGATGACTGCCCATGGAGCCTCAGCTACATCGGAGGAGATAGCCTGGTTAGCGCCTGGCCAGCTGAACTGCCCGTTGAAGTACTCCGCCCACCGGTTAAGCCGTTGTTCCCTATTGTGAATAACTTGTCCACTTTTGTCGCAGATTGTTTCACTAACTGTGGTTCGCTGACCTCTCATATTGCGTTTCATTTGTAACAGTCTTTGACTATTCCCTCATGCAGCTGCTACTTCCATTTCACTAGTTATCGTTGCCCACCAGTTCTCATGATCTTTCTTGAGGCTCCTCGTGAGTTGACGTTGTAGAGGCCACCTAACCCTTGATCCCGGGTGATTGGGATTTGCAACTTTTTCTCCATCAGTGTCACTGACTGATCAGATATCCAATGCCTCGGGCGGGCTACTGCTTCAGATCCACAAGCAACGTTCGCTGCGGAGTGCACTGCTCGTCTAATCTGATCCCATTGTTCATTTACACTACCACACTGCAGTGCGTTTAGCTCTTAACCTAGTTCTGATTCAAAACGGGCACGAACGGCTGGGTCAGATAAGCAATGATCTGCCAATCGAGTTTGGTGGGATTTTCTGCGACCAGTGAGTTAGAGAGTGAACTGCATCAAAACTAATGCATGATCAGATTCAACGCAGGTGGTCCAATAGGACCTGCAGTTTTGAACTGAGCCACGCCTACGGTAGCTTACTGCTATGTGGTCGATTTAAGTGAGCGTACCAGTTAAATTGGAGCGCCACGTTGCTGTCCGGAAGTTGGTGCTGGATAGGAACAGATGATGATGAACTGAAGAAGTCGATTGCCATTATCTGTTCGCTGGCAGGGCAGAGCACAATGACCGCCAAGGCAAGCTTCCGATGCGCTCAGTTTTCCAACTTGAGAGTTGAAATCACCTGAGGGAACAACGATATCGGAGCTTCGACTTAATCGAATGAGTTCGGTGACTTTGTCAAAAAAAACTCGTTGTTTTGTGTCAAAACTGCAGTTGGTCGAAGCATACACTGAAATAATGAACAAACATTTTGGGGTTGCTTCCCTTCCGGACGCTGATAGACGATTGGAGCCGCATCGCACATAAACGACTATTGACGGGGATCCAATCGAGTAGTGCAGCTTCGGCTTTATTATCGACTACAATGCCCACACCACGCTGACGTACTGAACGGGCTTCGTCATCACTTGACATGCAGAGGAAGAACCTCGAAGACAACCTCGGTGCACTTAAGTGGTTTATAGTACTCGGATCCTGGATTCGATTGTCCGGCACGCAGCAGCCATCCATTCCCAAAGAGTCCATTGTACGCGCCAGGCATGCTTGTTGACCTACCTGCATCAGAGTCCTCACATTAAAGGCCCCCAGATTCAGTGTCTGACGAGGCTTCAGAATCTGTAATCCATTTAGTGGTAAACTGTTTACCGGGCTACTTGGCAACGAACTTTGGCGAGTGACGAACAAGTTGTCTGAGGGAATGTTACGGGTTGGAAGAAAGGGTGAAGGGATAGGGTTGGGTACGGAAGACAAAGAGTTAAACAAAGGTTGGGATATTTGAGCAGTAGCCCACTTATCATTACCCACCCCGCTCGATGCAATGGGCAGCGCGGTCTTGATTATCTTGCGCGATGACCGATGCAGTATGGAATTATTTTTTGGTTGTGTACGCATTTGAGTTTGATGGACGGGTATTGCCAGGGTGGTCAGCCACTAAGCAGGAGAACGATTAGGGTTCTCGTCCAAAGCCTTCAGTTCTGACAAGAATCTAACCGTAGGGCAGCGGGCAAAGCGAAGCAGAGGCCTATTTACTTGGATCAATTACTCCTCGACCATTTTACCGACTGAGATGCTAACTCGAGTCGAACCCCCAACCTGGAGGACCAGGAGACTGGATTTCGTCCGTGCTCTACCTATTGATCTTCCAGGGATGATCAGATCTGAGGCTTGAATAAAGCCATCCCGTATAGCTCGTGGGGTCAGAGAGGTGCGCAAGCCATCACACCACGTCAAGGTGCAGTCTCGTCGTGATGGTAATACTACACCTTACTTAGCGGGGCCTTATGTGGTTCCCACTCCAAGTACTGGGGTCTAGGTTACCGGTTTCCACCACTGAACAGCAGACCTTCATAACCATGGGATTCACCCCGTCTGCTGTTCATCACAAAAAAGTGTGCAACAAAGAAACCATAACCGTTGCACTGTAGTGCAAGATCAATGGTTGTGAAAACTGGAACTGAAAGTACATCTAAAGCAACATCTTCCTGAACAAACATTCAAGAAAAAAAAGCTGATCAGTTTCGTCCATTATTCAACAAGGCCTGAAAGCCTACATGTTCCTCTAAAAAAGTCGCCAAAGAGGGTTTGAACAATTGCTCACCCGAAAACCTGCAAATCATTTTAAAGGGTGAAGAAAAAGGGATTCGGATGATCCAGTTATGACCAAGGATGAGTTCTTGTGAAGATTGAAATTACGGGAATCGATTTAATCCTCAATCTTACAAAAATGCTTCAGTTCACACGGCAGCGACTAAACATTCTCTGCGTGGGATGCCAGATCAAAAGTGGGTTAACGAGTGCTACTCGAAATAAAACTACCTGACAGCCAGCTTAGATATCAGCATTCTTTCAGTTTCTAACTCAAACCTTCTACTTTCCCACGGCACCGTTGTGGCTGCGAACTACTAGGGATACCGTGAGTTGGACGTGGGTGTATTTGCACAAATTCGGATGGTAACTCACGTGCGTGTTTAGTTCAGCTATCTGAAGGCGGGACCGAAAGTCAACACAGAAGCCAAATAAGTGCATATGAAACAGCCACCTAAAACAACGGGTTACCAATGACCTATCAGCAATGACACGATCTTTTCTCAGCCCATGTTTTTACCGCAACACCAGTTTATCTTGAACTATTACCTATTTTAATATCACACTGGCAAACGATGTGAGTATGCATTTGTTAGCAATTACGATATAATATTGTATGGCAAGGAGGATCAAGTTAGTTGTATCGAATAGGGGTAAGGGGTTAATCGTTTGGTGTGATTCGGATTAAATTCTTTCACGTATCAGAAGAGCTGTGTGGTATAGACTACGATTTCTCAGTTTAAAGCAATCACGTGATTGAGTGACAGAAAATGTTCTGCAGTCCAACAAAGATGAATGCTATACACAAGTGAAAATCATTGGGTTGGAATTTGTCTAACAGTCAGATTCAAGGAAGAAGTGACGCTTTTGCTGACAGAATAATATTTTGTCATCAATCACGTTGTATTTTTATTTGAAAACAATGTTGAAATATCCTGAGATATGCAGCAAGATAAATCCTATTGCTCCTAAGACTCCACAAGTTTCTTTCAAGGGTGAAGACAACGCTCTTTAATGTCTGACTTTCTTCCATAGTAAATCGTTGAAAACGTAAAAACAAAAAACAAGTTTTAGTGTTGACAAATGCTTACTGGAATGTTATGTTTTGAACCACTGAAATGTATTCTGTACGATACTACTAAGACGTTTGCAAATTTCATTCACATTACGTGTATTCACACACACACACACACACACACACACACACACACACACACACACACAATTTGCCAGGATCTTTACTTAACAATACAATGTCTGCATACTCAAGATCAGACAGTCTGTCGCACGGGAGCAAATCGATGTCATTAACAGTGCCTGACGCCTGAGAATAATCGAATGGATTATTCCAAATTTGCCACATGTAATTGTTTAAACCATTCGCACAAGGTGAGACGACCGTCGAACGTGTGGCTCAGGGAAAAGGGTTTGAAGCTCCGACCCGAATGTTCGCGGTTTGAGTTCAGATAGGGACACAACAAGTTAAAATAACCTTAATGGGGAAAAATGAACAAACACGGTTGAAAAAGATCGAGCACAAAGAACAGGGAACTGTTTTCTCTAAGATGAGTGAGAGAGAGAGAGAGTGAGCAACTGATACGCGTAGCTCTGACCGGTCGATGAGATATTAAAAACCAGTCCATCCATTCCGGGGACTGGAAAACTGAATTCAGGCATTTCGAGGAGAAGAATAAGAGCCAAATGTAAATACCACGTTCGTGATGATGAATGAATGTGTTGGGCAATTGGAATTGGTTAAATTTATCTAGAAAACATTTTATCAGGTCGGATGAATACTGGCACCATGGATCACGTGATTCAAAAATTGTCTGATCACTTAAACTTGAATCGTCAGTACGGTTGGCGGTGAGTATCTCGAGTTGTGGCTGATCATCCTTCTCTTGCGCCTCGCGAAATGCTCCTATACAACTGGGCACATCAAAGTCTCTGATGAGAAAGACCTACTGGCCACACCCAATTAACAGTGAGATTTCCCCCGACAGAAGGAAGAGGATGAAAGGCCAACATTGGGACTTATAACCATGTCGTTGAACCAGTGGCAGTTCACTTAAGGGACTGGATAAAGACCCTGATACTGATATCAAAGCAACCAAGAAGATGCGTTCGACCCACGTACACCTTTCTCGTTGTGGCAGTGATCAGCGGCTACATTGGGTATCGAGGTGTATGGAGCACTTTGGACGGTTGACCTCGTCCAGTGAGTGTATGATCCGATGAACTGGACACCGACTCCCAATGGACTGCGATTTTCGCACACCGCCTCGTTGCCTTGCGGGTCAGGTTTTGACTAACCGAATGTTCTGGTTGTGAATGACCCAAGAAAATTCACCTGCTTTGGTCTGGGTAACGTGATAGTATTGTGTCCACAGGCCAATCATGGAACTAATGTCTTTTTATGACGATTATTGTACCGTGATTGGTTTGGCACATAGTCTGGACCCAGACATGTGTGGAATATAATATAAAATATATATTCTCCCTAGGTTCGGTCGACGAGGTAGCACAAGGATAAAAAACAGACACAAAGGCTAAGCACGTAATCAACTGAATTTATCACATCAAGATGTGTGCAAAATAACGCGGAGCCCATCAACCGTAAAGCTTTAATCTATTCTTTTATTTATAATTTAGAGAACAGTACAACATGTGTTGAACCATTTGCTAAACCATCTTAAACAGAAATATTTACTGAAGAAGAATCCTTGCTAGGCGCACAAACTGTCAGGGGATTGCGGTACGTACGGAATCCGATGATTCGCTGGATTTCAGGGAACCTTGGAAGCGCCGATCGACATCAATATTCACAACGAGAAACATCTTCATAATCCAGGATTGCTCGGATTACAACGCGAAGCTAAAACACGATAAACTTACCTTGCTTGAGCTCGACTCGTGATGTGTTTCACGCAAATGAGAACCGCTGGTTCGTACGGACGAACCTGGCGTTGGTACGTGTGACTTTGTAGCTGAGTGACCAGCATCAGCTGTAGTTGGACGACTGAACACGTGTGAGGCGGATGGATCGACGGCATGGCTCACCATGGATTCGGATGGTGTATCTTGTTCGGGGATGGCCGGAGANTGAGGCTTTCGACGTTTTTCGTAAAGACGACGCCAATGTTCAGGCCCACCACCCCGATCAGAATCGCGTAAACCAGTGGAACTGGAGATACTCGGTGGTCGAGCCAAACGGGAAGCGGACTCCGCAGACGCCTCTGAGATTCCGGAGAGAACAGATCGCGTGATAGTTGATGGACGAAATGGTGGAAGACCTTGAATGCCCAGTGCGCTGAGACTACTGGAGCCCGGTACGAAAACAGCCCCATTCGAACGATGAGCTGGCGATCGGAACGAGTAAAACAATTATGTAAGGCTCTTCTAAAGTTTCATTATTATTCATAATAATACAATATTTAAGCTACTTTTCCTAAATACACCAAACTCACAGTCAATATTCAGAGAGAGGGGTGGGGCGGTCGATAGAAGCTCATAAACCGACCACGTTCAGAATCATGACAAACTATATCATTCCAACCAAAGATCGCGAAGACAAAACTAGAGCATTTACTAAAACGGGCTCGGACTTCCAAAAGCAACGTAGGCATGACTGAGACCAAAGATTTTGCCCGTCATTATTTGTCTGTCGGACTAGCCTTCCTGGGATATCACGCACCTCAAAAGAGTGGTGAAACAACGTCAATTAACTTAAGGTTTACGCACTCCCGGGAAAGCTTACTCTATCGGTAATTAACGAGAGGACAAGTGCTCTGGTTTCATTCAGCTGTTCTTTTTGGATACCAATCTGTGATCTGCTTTTACTTATGATTGGTTTTGTTTTAACAATCTACGTTAGTTCAAGACTCGAAAAAACACGAACGACAATGAGCTTGTCAATATTTTATATAAATCAATATCTTCAACCGATTCACAAATCCCCAACGAAGAATTCTCACGAAACAAACATGATCAAGGCCAATGATAAAAATGTTCATGACCTCACGCCAAGTGATACTCTGGCTCTCCTCAACTTTCTCCAATTCTTAATCGCCTTGAGAAACGTTGTATGTGAGAGAGAGTCATCTGGAACTGTATGACAAGTTACAGTCATGGTAATTTATCAAGACTAGACAATCGGGTCAGTGTGTTGCGTCGATCGCTTGATGCATATCATCTCACTTTGACATTGCGCGTCCGGTTTTCCCATCAGACTTCTGCAATGAGGTATAGATAATAGTGATCACACACTGATACTATGCGTTGATCTACTCGTCAAGAACACCTCTCTGGACAAGATATCGGCTTTCACAGGCAGGTAGAAGCTGTAGGGACATCGAAGACGCTTTAAGTTGGTAAGTTTCGGACGGGAACTACCCGAGATTTATTCGCTCGGAGATACATTACTACCTGAGCAGAGAAATGTGTTAACAATCCATAACCTCCTCACTTCGATTGAACTCCAGAGGACTAAGTTAGTCCTACGGGAGCATTGCACACTTCGAAGCGGTTAAATGCATGCCAAGTAGAGCTACCCTATTACTTTAGTTGTTTAGAGCAACTTACAGCTTACATGAGTCTTTATAACGCAATGCGCTGGTAACTGCTCGTTCAAGATAAGGGAAATGGCAACATGAAGGCACACTGATTCTGTACGAAGGTAGACTCGTTTCTAAATCCCTATCTTTAGTGCTTCGTCAATTCGCAAGTGCTGTACCAGATAAAAGAATTTTTGGCTCCGGGAATGCTTCAAAAGCCTGAATGATAATCGGAAAATAAAATGACATGTTTCAATCATATTCAAACGATAAAATAACAGACAAATGTGCCTGAGAGGCATTCAGCTCTCTAGGAGATTTGATGAATGGCACATTTCAATAAGTTGGATGAGTGAACCAAATATGAAAATATCAGTACTCTCGGTGTGACCTCATATCTCGGTTGGTGGAACGTGCGCTGTACAAAAACGTAAACGGCCTCCGTGCGTGGATTCGAATCCCATCGAGGCTTCGATTCAAGCGTTTCATTAAGTCAAACATTCTTGTCAGTCAAATGACTGCATAATCACGTGAGCTATTCGAACCTCGTAAACAGAGCGATCATTACCAGAAAAAAGTGACAAGTAAGGTGATCCACAGAGATGAGATGGACATGGTGCTTGAACGAGACAGGTGTACAACACAGACCACGGCATACTGCTGAAAGACAACGGAGTGTGTGATGACAACAAATTTGCCTATTACAACCAAGATCCAAACAGAGTGTGCTGTGAGAAATGCTCTTGGGAGCAATTCACATTTCCGACGTATTCTCCCTGAATCTCCAATACCGTTTTGTTTAGAACGTTGAAGCTTCGAACCATTGTCACACATCACTAGATTCACAAAAGTAACTGACTTATTTTGAATGGGACTCGAAATATTAAGCATGTTACTCTAAGTGACGCGAGATATTTTATGGTCATTCCCTTACCGTTCCGCAATCCACTGCCAAATTGATCAGAGTGCATAAATTAATCTGTTATTGTTCTCTGGCCAACGACAGCGAGTTAGCCCTTATAGATGAGTTATAACCTCGTAAGATTGACTGCACGCGGTTTTACACTATCGGCACAACAGAAGGAACAATTTGTGACCTACTGAGATGTTAGATGAATTAGCAGATGCATTGCAACAGAAATGAACAGCCTCAAAGACCGTGGTGATCAACCTACTGGCTAATCTACCCCATTTAAGTATGAAAACAGAAAAAAATAAAGGCAGAAACTTGCATCCAAACACACAACGATAATCTCCTTTCCCATTTCGATGTGGACAGAGTCAAGCAGTTCATTTCTCAACAAGACAATCCATTCATTCACATTGCATACCTCACGAAGCTGGGATGCTGTATAACAACTTTCGACTGTTGGACTAGTCACCTAACGCAATTGGTCACAATTAAAAGAGGACTAACTATTTTTTATTGGACAGTTTCTCCTTGTGCTACAATCATCAAGCAATAGTTAGTGTCGGTTGTATTGCAAGTAACTTCAAGCGCATGTGTGCAGAATAAAGACGAATTTCATGTCCAAACCCAGTCAGATCATGGACCGCAGAGAGACGAGGTTCCATAGGGACTTAAGGAATATGTGATACCACCAACAGGAAACCATCACCACCACCACCAACATCAATCGATTTCCCGCCAGATTCAACGGAGAACAGATAGAGGGGAAAGCTGATCGAACAGACGATCGGCTAGCGAACAGCGGGGACATCGCATTCAGACAATTGGACAGCCTCGAAATAAGCAAGGATCACAGGTCCTCTTGATATGCATCGTTGACGCGCCTGTCAGCACAAGCTAGGAACATTCGTTTAACATACAAACGCACAAACACATCATTTCCAATAGAAACGGTGCTCGTAACTGGGATGGGACACACGGGTAGCTAGGTTTGGGGGACGAGGGGACAAAGATAGTTGGGGTATGGACAGACCGGAAATCGCCGTCGCCGCCTCACTCTCGGTTCCGCACTGGCGGTCCTCTAGACCAACACATGATTGGTCACGCACAGGCCATCACCGATAGAGATGAGTCATCTGACTGGCCTCGACAAAGAAATAAAACCAAGCGAGTGTGCTGAATTTTATTGCATACTTCGAACGAGGACATTCACACGATGCATAGCTGTATGAAATTCGCAACTACCGACCCCCGTTTCAGTGGTCGAAGCGACTCGTTATTTGAACGATAGCTGATGCATTTATAGACGGATTACTAGAGAGAATTAACTTTGCCAAATGTTGTATCGAGCCGGAGCGACGCATCGATTTTTCGGTTATTGTTGTGAATGAGAATAATATGTGAGAGAGTAACCGGGGATTAGATAGTGATTATTAAAAGAAAACATCAGAACTGTGTCTATATATCCAATCAGGCGCCAGATTGATAGTGGAACTTACACAAACAAGGTGGAATAGGACGGGATAATGCAGCAAGTGAGGTCGGATCATTAGGAACACACTGCTTGTAACGCTAACTGGAGCAAGCGCTTGTGCAACGATAACGGGCTGAACTTGTGACTTAACAGGAAAACGGAACAAATTGAGTACACACCAGTGTATCGTCCTGTCTTACTCAGAGAAAGAAACGACGACAGTTAGTAAAGGATCAACTTATTGATCTATCTGTGTGAATCCAAACACGTGTTTCAGTTTACGTAGTGATGGAAATAAACAAAGAAAAAGAAATACAACGTCGAACATATTGTATATCGGGAGAGGGAAGGAGTATTACCTTACGGACGCACAATACGCTTTATCAAAGCATCCATCTCGGTAGGTCTGAACAACCGGTGTTCAACTGGAGATCAGATATCAAAGGGGAACGTATACTGATTGTTAATCAGACCTAGACAATGTTATATGAAGTTTTAAGGATGTTAGACAATAAGAATGATGGGGTGATGAACGCATCCTGCGTGATGTTAAGACAACTAAATCCAAGACAGACAGAACGGAGTTTTTGAAACACGAATGAGGGGTGTGTGGAGGGGGGTTGAGTGAAAATGCTAAAGTGTCACACGCTGTATCTCGAACGTGCCTTGTCAGTATTCTCAATTAACTCTATAGGACCTACTTCCAAAATTATTAGAAAATCTCAGTGAAACGGAGAAAATTCTTTATAATTTAGTAGATTTGGGAAATACCCCACTGAAATCCAAAAAGGTTTGAGTTTGAACTAGTCTGTGGGTCTTTCCCATAATTGGACAGTAGGAAATGAACAGATTTGCACCGAAAAATGCACAGGATAAAAGTGAAATTATTTTTCCAAATTGATTTTCTATGCAGCCAGGAAGTACTGGATTAATTCACTTTACATAACGAAGAAATTACGTACCGAAATTCTGATTTCGATTGCTACAGTCCACTCAACTGATGCAAAAGACGAATAACACAGAATACATTGTGGATTCAGATGGTAATGATAGGTGGAGGCAAGAAACGCTAATCAGTTGGGACGTGAAGTACACACACACACACACACACACAAAAACAAAGTTGACTGGATCGTTTCGAATATCAGGGTGGTTTTCACGCCTGCTATAATTCAGTTCAGAACAGAACTGAGGACTGACAACTCACCGAAGTTCCACTGATGATTTTGCGTAACCTGGCTATGAAACATCTGAGAAAAATACTTCCAGCTCGGAGTATGCACGAAGATCAACATTACTTAGTGTACGTTCAGTATATAAAACCAATAACTATATCTCTAAACACACGCATACGAGACATTAGTTCAACCGTCATTCTGCGTTCTTCGAATCCACCCTCATTCTCACGCTTCACTTGTCGTGTATCAGATGATTCGGTATCTGACGCTCGGGGTGTTGCTGGTATCGCCAGATGACAAAGAGAAGCACTCGCTTCGTGACTGTATTTCAGTCAGTAGCCGATTTGACGCTGTATGTCTCGACGGATCAGTATGGGTTACCAGTTACAGAACGTCTGTCGTGAAACTGGAAATGACGCACGTTACGAATCCCCCCTCCGCACGCATTGATCCCACTCTATTTTGAGCTCGTTCGGATTCTCACTTCGATCAATGCAGAATAATAACCTATGATTACGGTGGGATAATGAAAATTTACTTAGCTTCCGAATAAATTGTGACCGGGCGGAGTGGTATTTTCATTGGAACTCTAGTGCTTCGATTGATATGACTGAAAATCTCAGTTGATCTACCTGTAGTGGTACTGCTGACGATAGGCTGTCTCTTATGATGAGAACTGGGTCTCCTCATAAGCCGAGACCTTGGATTCAGTTCCAACATAACCATCACAACATGCAGGTAACACGCGCGTGGCGAACATTGTCCACTTGAGTAGCTATTTTGTTTACAGCAATCAAAGACCAAATAAAGTGTCAGGTATGTCGAGTAATTGACAAATTTAGATGTCAATCAACAGGTATTGAACAGCAGCAAACAGCATCCTTTGCATCTGAAAGTAGTCACGTGAACCAAAACTGAACCCGTGATTTGCGAACTTTCGGGACATTGGTCTTATCAAGTAAACCATTTATATGGATGGATATGTTTTGTTGACTGACGTGAATTCCCACTGGTAAAGAACGTTTTAATTTAGGAATCTCAGTGCTATAGGAGGTCAATATTGCATCGATAAGAAAACCGAACAGTATACTGAGACAAGAGTACTCCTCCACCGGCTGAGCATAGAAAATAGTCATTTCAGTTACTAATACAAGCAAGATCAGGTATCGAGGTATCGCTGAGTCAACAGACTTAGCACAAAAGAGCCATGGACCAATATAAGTGAGGACCAAAGGATCCAGCGATAATCGAAAATTGGTGAGAGTTAGGCATGAAGGATAGAACCCATTTCGATTTGAACGCAGCATGACTGTGATCGCTCGCTAGTACACGAGGGAATACAGCGGTCACCTAAGTGGTAGTGCAACACGTAATACATCTATGGGTAACGCGATCGTGGGAACATTGGGTTCGATAACCTGATTGGCTGGATGCAAGTGTGCATTTGATTGCCAAAGGTTTTTCATTTGGCGAGATAATACTGTGTCAAGACGAAAAGATGCGCATACTCAAGTGTCATAATACTACGCGTCAAGATATTTCGGGCGATAACTAACTGAAGAATATCCTGTTGAATGTAGACCCGGAGAAGTAGCAAGCTTACTGGATGGTCTCATTACTAGGGTATCGATATTCGAATTAAGAGGGTAGAACGTTGCGATAAGCTTGCGTTGACACCTGGTCTCGATCTTATTCCAAGTGGTGATGCAATAGTGTACATTACATTGCTTTTGGCGGACGGCTCTCAGATGTGATATCGTTAAGGGCACAGAAAGTTTATCCAGCGTTCTTCAACTAGAGGTACCTTTGGCATCACCGAAACGTTCAGCTGTCTGTCAAGGTTTGCGACACCGAGCCATATCGCTCAGTGTCTCCAACCATTGTTGACCGTGATCTTGGGGTCCTCAGCCAGGGAGCCTAACGGGACTTGTGTGACCCAGACTCCTGGTTAGGGTTTTCATACCCTCGTGCCAGGTCTTCGCTTAACCGCCCTTGACCTTTTTCTAACCGCTACCTGCCTCGGCTAAATTCGCTCACCGAGGCAACCTGGTGAAATGCGTAATGATTACATAACATGATCGTTACGAGTAGAAGACAAGCGAGGGCGGACGGTGTTTAGGAAACACTCTTTTTATTCCATGAACTGCATGATGTACAACAAATGAATAGACCCCATAACCATGGGCTACTGTATGCCTAATTGTGGTAATCCTGTGGGATAACAGGGCAATCAAGGGTGAGGCTAGGCGAATAGTATTAGAAGGATGCGTACGCACATTAAAACAAGTGTTTGACTAGAGTGCGGCAGAAAGGACATATTACGAATTTCAACAAAGAAGTTTGCTCTGCGTATGACAGTTACCGAGGTAGGTAGTATTTCGGAAAAGAGAAAAGCTGTTCAAGCTACGACGTGGTTTGGGGTATGAAAACCCTGACCATTGAACTTAGCCGAATAAGTCATTTCAGGCTTCTTCTTTGGGAAACTCGTGAAAAACCCCAAACAATGGCGAGG
>UZAN01043613.1:22276-33667 GCA_900618425.1 Echinostoma caproni
AAACAGAATTTCACGGACATTACTGTTACTATGGGGCATAAAAAGGTAAACAAAAAATACCAAATGAGAGACAAAAATTACCGAGAACTGAGATGTTTAAGATGGGCATATGTATGTGTGTATGTATGTGAGGTGTACGGATAGAGAGGGTCGGGGAGAAGAGCGTCAGTGAAGTGATCCACAGATCAAATGTGTTGCTTTGTGTCAGATGTGTGTGCAACCTATTCACGGTGGACACGGAAACAATTGTAGTAGGTTCGTTCAACAAGCGTATTATGATGGGCGACGGCGGGAACCGAAATGTGTGTGGGGAGTGAAGAACCTGGGAATAGAGGGTACTTGAATGGACATAGGTTAAGACACACACACAAAAACAAAATAATCGTACACATGACGGGACATTCAAATCAGACTTGAATGTCACCTGTGTGTATACCCTCACAAAGGGACACGAACAAAAAGGTTAGTAGAATAGAGATGTATTATTACAATGCACAATGTGTTCAGTACCCATAGTTTCTAATCGTACTCCCCTGGTTCCATCCCCAGAAAGTTCGATGAATATGCAATCCTGACGACTACTAACATGCTGAATGAAACAGCTGTACAATGCTTTCGAGGCTTTTCAACAGTCCGGTAACAGAGTAAGATAATATTTGACCACCTTATTCAGGATAAAATACTTGACAAAAAAACAAACCAAGTAGTAGTTTTAGTTGTAATTCAGTTGTAATATATGATAATTATTACTAGTGGTGGTAACTGTCACACGTACGGTTCTTCTAAAGACTACTAATATATTCTGAGGTTGTTCTTCGACCAACACAACCAATAGATAACATGGTGTACAATATTAAACAAGAAAGAGCCCATTGCCAGATTCTTAAACCAGTTGGCGTTAATTGAAGTCGGTCAGCGTCCTTGGCTGTTTAGTACTGTCTGTTTGCGGCGATCGGTAGCCAAACGATGATAATCGAAACATAGGCAAGTAAAGCCATTAAAATGGTACACATACATCTGGATCTACACGCGACCATAAATCTGCAAAACTCGGTCACGTACTTTGGTCTTAGCGTCTGTGTTTGTATAAAGACACGCCAGAGGTGTTCTGTATTCGCGAGCACAGTTCAGTGCGCTCACAGTCCAAGGACCACTTGAGAACGATGAAGAAGAGTGCAATAATGTGCTAAGACACAATGAAGATGTCTGTTACTGTGCGCATGTGTTTTTATTTGTGTAGGTATACAAAGTTTTATTTAAATTCTTAACCAGTAAGACAACCACCTGAATAATAGAAAATTAGGTATAAACGACTGAACTCAACAAGGTCTAAATGGTATCAACACAAACTACGGTGGTTAATGGTGCACTCAAGTCAGAGCCGACTATTCTCTGTGCCCGAACATGCTGAACCTGCAACTGCGCTTGTTGAATTCTCATCGATCGAAGCAGTGAATTGCAAATTAAACGCAGTCTTATCTTTGGATGCGGATTGAGGTTAGTCTAAAATGAAATTTCTAGTCACGAAATTCGTTCACGACGCGTGGGTATCTGACAAAAGATAGGAAAATTTTAACTCATTGAAGACATTTTCTTTGCTCTAAATGACAAAATGTATTGACAGCCACATTGCTCAAACTAACGATCCAGTTGCACGTCTTATCGTCTGATCCAAATCTAGGTCAGACATGTACTTGAGGTGGAATGGTGTTGTTCTCTTTCTCTCCCTCTCTCTCCCACTTTGTAGTCCCAGTTGGCAATCTTGCCTGATCAGCCTCACGCGAAATCGATCGATACAATTGACTAAGCATTGTGATTTCCGCCTACGCAACAAGGGTCTTAACATGCAGTGTGACCATTATTAAAATTCCTTAACACTTCGGAAACAGTCGGTTCATTTGCCTTGCTCAAGCTTTAATTAGTTTCGGAGCTTCTTCAAGATTAATGCCACAAATCACAATCTCCTGTTTTGAATCAATACTCCACAGCCAACGTTTATGTTACATCACACAACTATTGAGACCGAGCTTTAACATCATGAATTTCGTATTTTTCGTCAGACCAAACCTTGCACAATTACCAACTTTCACTGCATATTAGCATCAAACACGTTCGGGTTTAGAATAAGACGTTCATATGGCAATCGATGCTTTAGTCGGGTTTTAGCGTACGATTTCGAATACTAAATGAAGAGTATAGGAATTTTCGCGAAACAAAAAAAAAAGCGATCGGTTTTAAACTGACGCGTCTACATGTACCCACCGCACTGCCAATTTTAAGCTTCTCGTTTTTCAAGCGCTGTAAACATATGTAATAACCCTCGAGACCCTTTATTGGTCTTTGCGAGTTCAAACAATTCATATGAGGGAACAAGCGAATATCTCCCCTTTACCAGTGCATCGTTGAGGAACCGTCGTTAGCAAGCAGACTCCATCTCGAAATTTGGTGAATACGATTCAGAGATGCGAAATAAACCAAAACCAAAAAGCAGTTTGATCTGAAGACAAGTCGTTCGAAATTAGCAGCGGTGTTCTTCAAGTGTGCCCTTTTTCGATAATTCTATACAATCTAATCGTAAACGAAATACTGAAGAATGCAATAAGTGGTCTCAAAACTGATGGTACTGAATGGGTGGCTGCAGAAAAGCTGTGCGACCTTGAGTACGTTGATGACATCGGTTACCTGTTCTTTTTCTTTTTAATTTTACTTCCTTTTATTGAATAAACTACGATACAATTTCCGGGAAGGGGGACGCAGCCAATCAAAGGGCAGCCATGGGGAAAGTCAGGCGGTGGATGTATGGAGGACGCGTACAGCGCGCTCGACAGACTGACAAACTAGGTTGCTTCATTCGAGGGTCCATTTGCATCTTCGATGTGCAGTGATGCTGCAAGACTGGGTGTTGATTCTGTTCTGAAACTAGATGGCAAGGAATTGGCTGAGGTTGACTGGTGCGACTAGTCACGTAGTTGACGATAGGTCAGAAAAAGAGATAACCGTACGCATTTTCAAGGCTCCAGCAGTGTACGCAGGACCGAAACACCTTTAACTTAGATAAGACATTTCACTGAAGTTGATAGGTAGTGTATATGGTGCTACCGTTCTATCCGTTCTGCTTTACGGTTGAGATCTGGAATCTGTAAGTGGAAGATATCCAACAGCTAGGAATTGTCTAAAATTGATACTTACGTAGTCTGGCCAAGTTAAGATGGAGTGAGCAGCTCAGTGACCTGGATGTAAGCAGTGGTGTATTGGGGAATATATAGATGAACTGAATTGATCTCATTTGGCTGCTCTGGGTTACGACACGTTTTGTGTAAATCTAACGATCGCCTATCGCACTCACTGTATCCCAACTGTACGATGATGTTGACATTTTGAAGCACGCTTACGTAAGAGTACGCGAAAACCATGATAATTAATTTAAAGAGAGACAGGGGATTTGAAAAACCCGACGAAGTTGTGTTGCTTCTTTAAAGGAATAACATCTTATGAATGAGAAGGCTATGCGGACAAAAAGGCTCACCCGAGATAGGATATGCAAAACGATTCGGTTCCTGATTGGCTAGCAATACTTTCAAGGTGCGACGACCAACACCGTACGGCCCAAGTAATAGTAGACATGGGACCATAGATTGAGGCCATGGGACCACTTCTTCATAACTCCATATGTCTGACCGTAAGCGAAGAGCTGCAAGGGAAAGAAAGAATAAGTGGAACAGTGTATTCGGGACGGGACCACAGATTCAACAAAATATCCAAAGTATAACTCGGTTTGAATGCAGGAGTTCGAAAGAAAACGTTCGTCGTGCACACAGAACGGGCATAGCAACGAGAGAAAGCAAAACAGTTCCGATTAAAAAGAAAACATTTTTGGAAAGCCTCAAAAGTGCGTACACGCTTTTACCGCTTGTGCGATGATACTCCCATCATGTATTTGTATGTCAGCCCCATAGGTCGAATACACTAGCAGCTAGTCACCTGTACTAGATGGTAGTGCATAAGACGATCAATGTACGTCCAATCAACTTTTTTCAAAGAACTACAAAACCACGCAATATTCTCCACTTTCTTTGTCTTTCCACCAGCTTACAGCATCACGATCTTGATACACAGAAACAACAAGCTGGTTCCGGTACAAATAACCCCGTGCACTCGGATGTACAACATTTAAAAAATCCTCATTTATTAATAATGAAAACAATGGGCGACTGGCCAAACAGAAACACCAAACGGATCTCCAAATGATTTTATGTCGTATGACATTGCTGCAGTAAAGGAGTAAAAATAAATGAAAATCGACGTAAGAAGTGCATTAGAACGGTTATGTGCAGAGCATCAAATATTCATGGCCAGTTGGAGATTCTCGTTTGGCACGAGAGACTGTTTCCTATGGAGGGAATAGTGATGAGTAAACCAAGCACACTTAGTAAGCCTCGATTTCTCTGCTTAAGGTCATAAAACGGGCGCAATGTGTCTAGGCTTCCGGTGATTGCATCAGCCTATGAAATTTAAACGGTTCAATAACGTTTTGTCCAGTCGATCGAGAAGGGAAAACAATGACTGATATGTGATGATTCTGAGGGAAGTAGCCAAAAAATACTAGCTGACAGTGCAGCTGTCTGCATAGAAAACTGGGTGACAGAATCACTCATGCTCAGTTGACTGGGATGGAACAAAAATATGGGGTCCACCGGATATATGAGGCTTCATAATTCATCTTAGTTTCAACCTACTTCCATTACTGCAGGCTTGAAAGAGAGATAGCGCGCGTTTTACAAGGTCAAAAGTCTGATGCACATAGAGAACGCGTGTTTGCACAGATAGATAAGATCGTTTACTCATTCAACTGATCGGACGAACACCAACCGCCTGATAAGTTACTCTCAACTAACAGACCAAAAATAAATGAGGATTTGGAACAGCAGGAAAGTGAACCAATCGATAGTGAAAAGAATGGGCATCGCCTTTTTAGCAAGCGAGAGGGAAGGAGTGTAAAGGAGGAGTGAACAAATTGATGTTCAAAGACCAAAAGAAAATAACAAGATAATAGACAAATAGAACGAATACATATGGAGAGGAAAAACGAGCATGTCCGAACAGTCTTACATGACACATGGTAAGAACACAAAGTGGAAAACAAGCTGGATTGAGTGATGCTCAACCGTGCCAACACAACGCAACCAACGTGAAAGTTTTATTATGGTAAAATACTTAAAGCGGTTGTTTTTCTTATCCCATAGGATTTTTCATAAAACCGAATCGAATTACGGATTACAAGGAGATGAGAAATGCTACAATTTCTCACCATTCCGTGTACTAACATGGATGTCAAAATTTAAGACATGGCAATGTTTCATCCAGTTGGTGCATGAAAGAGTCCATTGTTGACGCAGAAAAAACGTGCGATGGTAGAGAATGCCGAATACTGCACGTTCTGGCGGCAAATTAATGACGTCGACATCCTAGGCGACAGTTATGGAGCACCAATGGTTAGGTACATGTAAAGATTTGCGTGGTGAAAATGTGTCTCCACTATTCTCCACCTGGATTCCCTCCAAAACTAATTTTTCCACTTGTGGAATATCTCAGTAGTGGTCAGGTCCCGGGGTCTGACAAAAATATGCGTTCCTGCTTTTGAGCGTAGAGCTGTGAAGGTGGATGCTGACTAGCCCCACTGTTATTTACCCAGACGGTTCCGTCATAACTCTACGTGGACCAGAACGTGTCGGTTGTGTGATTCACATCCACAAAGTGATAATCGACCGCACTTGTGATAGACATAAGTGCTTCCTTTCTCAGCCACGTACTATCGGGCTCACAGACTTTCTCGGGTATATGGATATGCGGTCAATGCATTCATCTGTGCATGAATGAATAGATACTAAAAGAGATGGGAGAGAATGTTATAGATAGCACTCATAAAGCTTTTCCTCAATATTCGATAGGAGAGATACATCATGAACGGAGTGGGGAACAGACGATGAAACCTGCAAAAGTGAACCAAGTGGAATTCTAACGAGAATCCTGCCTATGGCCATTTCACATAGTAAAATCAGACGTAGGTGATGGTATACAGTATGCTAATCGGATGTTTTCGACACCTTGACGTCAAAATCCAAGCAATTTGTCAAGCTGCCCGCATGTGATCCCCACTTCCAAACAAGTAATCAAGCTAGGAGAACAATCCGAAACCGAATTGGAATCGTATCTTGCAGACGCACTGCAGCAGGACTGCGACATTTCGGTTCACTTTAAAATAACAGGTGAATGTCAAAATGAAAGAAAATGTGTGTCAGGGGAAGGAGGAACGGGAAGGATGTGTGGCGAATGCGTCCCGGTGGTTTGAAAACAAAGCGGAGCAGGAAACATTACCACACAAGAGAACAAGTCTATTTCCTGGGTAGTGCCCGATTGTTCGTGAACTAATCAGCGAACAGATGAACATCTTGTATTTTAATGCGAACAGTTCTCACGTGTTGCAATCCTGAGTGGATCTCACGCTTTCGCAATTCTTCGATTCTAATCCACCGGTTATATATTTCAAATGAGGCGAAAATATGTGTGCGACGGTCACCAAACAGCACTGGACAGCTGTTCTGCTATTGTTAGGAATCATCAACCGAATGTGTACTGTGGTGCAGCCCCATGAAGATTTAACGAACTCCCCAGCGGTAAGACACATCCGAACAAAAACGTATAGATACTTTGGCATTTGTGAATTTGGACGCATTTTACACGTTGATGACTAACTCGCATTGGTGAACGTTTAGAGGAGTGCAGTTAGTCTTGCGAAGGACATCCGGGGCGGATTCAATTAGCAGCAGCGCAAATCACTGACCGTAGGTAAACAACGAAAGAGACCGACGAGTAAACAGATAGACCATGGTTGTGCACACAGTGAAACACGCAAAAATGGACGTGTGCATTACAGAAGGGTTCCACGTACCGTAGTGTGCGTAATCACAAGTGCGAACGATGAAGAACAATCTATAGACGTAGGTGATGCTTCAACTCAAGTCAGCTGCGAAAATGCAATGCCACGCATAGGGTATACGCGATTTGGTTAAAAAAAGAACTGCACCACCACCACGATTGCTTTTCATGCAAAACTGGGTTACGGTATAGGCATCTAGCTGCATCTATCACGTGACAAGACATGCATAAATTACGAGCCAAACTGATACGAATTCAGACTTACCGGAAGAGTCAGCGGCGCGAAAGAACTGTTTGACCTTCTTCTTGATCTTTTTATTAGTGGTTGCTAAATTGAAAAGCAGAAAAGAAAAACAGAGGGTAATATGGAGCCTTTGGGTGAGATACGAGGGAGACAAAGAAATCAAGCAATGTGAACGACGAAGGCGTGCAAAAAACCAGAAGTATTGTACTAAGTGATAAGGGTAGCTGACATAAACGATACTGTGAGAATGAGAAACAACATCCGGATCAAGCGACAAACAACAACAAAGTATACATTGCCGAGACTCAGATGGTTGTTTGCCCCGCATTAAGTCCCGTCAGATAAGTCTGTCTGAGTCATCACACACCTCAGATGAGTTGTGGTGCAATGTCGATGGTGCTGTTGTCACAAAATGACTTGTCCGAAGAAACTGAACAGGTGGAGACAACTGGGTCTAGACAATGCATATTTTGGTGTTGCCAATCCGCAATTCGGTTATTGCCGATAGAGCTAGTTTTGTGGTGGCGGTCTGTGATCGGAAAAGATGTAGAGCAAAAGCGTGACAAGAGAAACACGGTGCAAGGTGCGGGTGATCTCGATTGCAGGTTGGACCAGCTGGCTCTACGATGTGCTTCGTGTCGTTGTGCATCGACCACAGAAGATGCACAACAAACGGGGAAAACACTGCAACAATGAAGTGAATAACGTCGCCCAATCAGTCGGATTCTCTCGTCGAGAATATAACTCACTTGGAGGATTATCTGTGTACCAGAGAGAGAAAATCGAGGAAAACTGTTGGATGGATAAATCAAATATCTCTAACCAAAGAGGAATGAAATAGAAGGGTATGCAACAAAAATGTACAAGAGATAGATCCAAAAGCTGCAAGCAAAGAAAATATAGAATTCCGGGGAATTGAATGCGACTGCGCGTAACGGAATACGCATCGATTGAAAACTAATGGAAATGACATTTCGTCTGTTTCGATCGAACGAAGCATGAGTGCGTTTCAGTTGAAACAAGTTATAGAAATGCACCTCCATGAAGTTGATGCACACATACGGATATACCATAAACCTGATTTCCACTTGACTTGAACATACAGACATGCCATGATATACAAATTGCTGCTGAAACATGTGCGGGCCAACAGCAAGTTTGGTTAACCGGTGAAATCAGAACGGTTGATGAAAATCTATTAAAATCCTGGTCCGACGATGTCCATCTGTCCTTGGGCTTAATGAAATACGTTCAGGTTTTCTCCTAGTCGCAAGCCACTAACACATTCCGGATCGTTCGTTCGCAACAACTAAACAGCACAAACACTGAAAGGTCACAGCATTTGAAATATCTTTATTGTTTTCTGTCTGCTGACCTCAAATGGTCCTACTACGTGCAACAAATATTTCTTCAAGTCAGAAATCTAATATTTAATACCTCACACCTTGCACATCCAATGGTGCCGTTGTATGTAATTTCCAAATTTATTTTCTCGTGCATCTTATGTAATTAAACTTAGTGTTCCTGTTATCTAAGGATCTCATATTGATGAGACCCTTTGAAAAGCATCCCCAGATATGGAGCTGATTCTCATGCGAACTCCATTATTCACCAACAACGAATGCATGTGACCGTCTGTGGGGCTAAATCCTGTCTGGCGAATCACATCCTCTACACCCGAACCCTCTCTCGCTCCATTTCCACCTCTATCACCCGCAGTAAGTGTAAACCTTTAGACACTCGCACCACAGTCCCATCGTACCATTTTTCTCTCGTTTATTAGCTTTCATGGGACATCTGGGAAACAATCTATTTTAATGCATGCTGCAGTTTCTGCTTTCGCTGCCCATCCTCGCTCTTCATCGTTATTGCCTATTGACTGAATGTTATATGGTCAAAGCGAAAGTGATAACGTTTCTCTTTTCACTGAAAATTCTGTTCACGATGGATGAATAAAGTGCACTCTTGACATCGACTTGTTGAATGATCCCCCTGATTAGTTCAATCATAGGCTCATAGTCAATGAATGAGCACGATAAGCACCACGGTGACAATGACAGGATGCAATAAATCTCACACATTCCTGGTCTCTTTTCACGTGTTAGAGTGGAGAAGTGTGTCGAACGGTAGGCAGTGAATAGCTCGATTGGAAGGAGAAAACAGCATGACATCATTGTTGAAGTGTTCTGTGTTCAATAAATATTTGACGACTTGTTACATAGTAGTTCGAAAAAAGAGAGAAAAATGGTTGTTATTTTTAATGAGTCAGCGACTGATTATTCAGTCAAAATGATGAAGTGAGTGGAATGGTGATCGATTATTGTACGCCGGAGAAACTGACGCCTCACTCAAAAAGCATACCTACTCAAACTACAGAGAAGAAAAAGCGTTGATGGTTGGTTAAGTGGTAAGAAGTACTGGATGATTTTAGAAAGAAGTGGTGTTCACTATTAGAGTCACGACCCACTGACGTCATCGATCGTGATAAAACAGAAAGAGAGAGACAGAGAGAAATGCGGTGAAAATGAAATGCAAACCAATCAACGCACAAGAAAACTGTGCTTGTGAGCGCCATGCTCATGTTTTGGATGATGCACATGGACGAGGAAAATCAATGTTCATGGTGCATCGAAGCAGATTTGGGAATACAGAGCCTAGATAGAACCCGAAAACGTTCTGATGGAAGCAAAAAGATAATTTTGGCCACAAAGGAAAAAGGTATTGTTACGGCGCTACGACCACGACGCTTCGCCACACCAACATTAACATCGATGGCAATGTTAGCAGCATCCATTTATGAATAATTTTACACAAGGTTACGCATTTTTGAATCAAAAGCTTATTAAAAAGACTAGAAGCGGCATCTTTCTGCAGCCCCACAGCATTACTACACCAAGATTTGGTCATTGTATGGAACAGGGCGAATTTGAATCNCTGGAATGCAAAATAGCTATCAAACGTAAATCGTCACATGAAGTGAATCGGTTTTCAGCTTGTTTCACTGACAGTAAACGATGTGGTACGATAGGAATCAACAAAAACAACAAAAATGCGAAAAATTATGCACCAGAGAGAGAGAGAGTGAGATAAAAATAAAACGTTGTTAAAGCTTGTGGCGGCTGCCAAGGTTACTGAACTGCCTACACATTTTATATCTTCTTAGTATACGACTAACTGAAGAGCACCAAATGCACATGGATACCGATTCAAAATTTTGCACATGCGAATGCGTGTGATCCCATTTTTTAAACAAACAATGCGAAAAAACTGACGATTTGAAGAAAACGACAAAAAACGTGTACTGAGCATTGCAGACGAATAACGATGCGCCCCATTCGCTGAGAGGATTGTGAACATAACGGTTTAACAGGTTGACAGAAAACTGTAGACGATCACGAGAGGTGAGCATGATGCGAATAGTACAGGCCGTTATGTTACCGTTACTGAGGGACCCCGAGATGATGACCTCTAGTAAGAGGAATTAGAGGCCAGGCATGCTCAACCCGACTCATAGAAACAAGTCACACTGATTCGCGGGGAAAGGCGTTAGGATCAGCGGATGCACGGTAGATTATTTTGTTCTACAGGGATAGGAATGCTGATTAGTGAGGCCGCACCTTGAGCTTTTTCCTGATTGAAAGCGCGACGACGTTCTTCCAGCGTCTGTGACGGGATGAGCCGGGTTTTGTCACGAGATCCAGTCAAAGGACGGACCTGCAATAGAAACAGTTCGTGAAATACAATGAGTTCAAGTCTAGGAACAACCAGAACAGACAATGGATCGGGTGGCATAGCGCCTACAGAAAAAACGACTAGACGCGTGAAACCCATTAACACTAAGCTCAACCAACAAGTCGGAGACTACAAGTACGAAGTCTGACCCATCCTGGGGAGTTAGCTCTAAAGGTTAGGTTCTTCTAGCTGCGGGGATTGATTTTCACAGACCTTGCTTCAAACTTCACTTTCACTCACAACCCTCAGGTGAACAAGTCCACTTTACACACTGCAGTATCGACCGCGTTCAATTATATCCAGTCTCAATAAAATAATGTAGGAACTCTTCGTGCTTCGACTGCTGACTAAGATCACCTTTTTAGTGTTCTCGATTTCGCATTTTCGTTGTTTAACCTTTCATACAAGCGGGGTGCAACTAAAGACATAAGCATGGAGCGACAGTGATTAGAGGACCAAGTTATCACAGTAAACATCCT
>UZAN01043615.1:6324-40450 GCA_900618425.1 Echinostoma caproni
TCTCTAGAGTGGCATCTGGGCCAGTCGATACTCGGGGAATTGAAATCGCCCAGGATAAGAAGGTGTGAGAAAGTGCAGGTGGGACGGAGGTCACGAAGCTGAGTTAGCAGTGATTGACATTCCTCTTATGTGCTTGATGGGGAGCGATAAACAAACCGTAGGAGGAGAGAATCCCTGCTCGGGGAGACGATATTGACCCATAAGGTCTTGATCGACTGAATCGTAGGAAGGGAAACACGCAAAGAAAGGAGGGAGGGAATCATTATTGAAGAGAACCACTCCGACCGCATGGCCACGGTTTGAGTCTTGTCTGAACAAGGTGTAACCATCTATCATTATTTCAGCATCTAGTTTCTCTGGAATTAGCCACGTCTCAGTTAGGGCTATTATGTGTGGCTTCTTATCGTGCCCCAATTGTGGCAGTTCAATGATTTTATTAGTTATACTGAGGCAGTTGGTTGATGCGCACTTCAGCACCTGCTCGCTATATATTTCAGCAGGTCTAGTAGAATGAAGATTAGTATATTCTTACAAAATTTCAACTTATAATTCCTCTCTAGTGTTCTTCATGTTTTGTTAAATTGTTGCATTAGTGTAATTTTTGTCATAGGGATATTCGTGCCTTTTTTATATTTGTTTACCATTTCGAGGTCATGCCGTTATCGGCCTTGGATCTATTGGACGATGACCCTCTTGGGTTATTTGATGATGAAAAACCCAAAAAGAAACGCAATAGAAGAAACCGGAAAAACGCATCTTCGGTATATGATGGTCTAGACGAAAAACTAGGTAGGGATATACATATTCTGTTCAATATTTCTTTGCAGAAAGCTATGAGGATAACGTTGGGGGTGAAATAAATTCATCCAACAGCTTTATGAAGAAGCATAGAAAGACACCATCGGCTAAATCTGTTACATTCAACGATGGTTCGTACGCTTCCTAACGGTAGCACTCTAATGACGGATGTCTTTTAGAAGAAATAAACATTCCTCCTGCATCAGGTCTGGCTAGTTCAGAATCGCTTGAACCAGATAACCAAATCGCTGATAACGTTGAACCGTTTAAATCTTTTTCCCAAAATATGATCTCCGATGATGAACACATGAGTTACTTAACTGTTGAAAAACCAAGAACTCCTACCGGACGCGTCAATACTTTTGCAACCTCAACTCAAATTGACGGTGATGCTCAAAAACGAGGACTCCTAACTTTTTTCGATAGTAGGTTCCACACAGTTTCATTGAGTTTTCACAAGAACTTCAGGTTGACAATGTTCCATCAAAATTAACGCATGCTGATGAGAGTCAATGCACAAACCACCCGTCCGACCAGCGGGTTGACATTTTGAAAGAGCATTTTGAGCTTGACAATACATCAGGTAAGCGAAGAACAGCCATTGTGTATACATGTGTTTGTAAACACGATAGCCGCAAAGTGGCTTTACTTATTTGTATTTTATTTATTCCTTGTCAGTAAATAGGTCGGTTAAAAATCTAAAGTTGTCCACAAGAACGGAAAAAGGCCTAAGATTTACCGTAAACGGGCATAACTTGACCGCGGACCGGTTTTCTAAGTCTTCAAAAAAGACGGAATCCTTTGATTTTAGGACTTTAAATTTTACGGGCAGAGGAATGCATACAGAGGCACTCTCTATTGTTGTGTAAACTTCAGTCGGTTGGTCTTCTGTTTATCTATCGCGGAGGTCAGCAACGCTCTGGAGTTCATTTTCCGCGACTGTGGTAGAGGACAAAACCGACGCTGCTTTCAAATGGTGTTTAGATGAGCACCTTCATGGGCTATGGCGGAACGAACAACTGTGTTCGGATCTTCGACTCGAGTCGCCCCACATCTGGGGTGACGGGGCTTACACGGATATCCTGTCTTCTGCCCTGAATACTGAACACTGAAGAAAGATTGAAGACTGAATACCGTTTTTATGATCCATAATAAATTAAAATACATAAACGGCACCCAAGGTTTTATTTACACATGCAAACCGGTAAATATTATTCTCCGTGTTACATTTCGAAACGAAACACAGATTTAGCTCAAATCGGTGTGGAACCAATACTATATAAGTAAAACACTTTTTCCCACGCATGAATTAAACTCAGATTT
This sequence comes from Echinostoma caproni, assembly GCA_900618425.1. NCBI lineage: Eukaryota > Metazoa > Platyhelminthes > Trematoda > Plagiorchiida > Echinostomatidae > Echinostoma > Echinostoma caproni. The sequence continues at coordinate 8,446 of UZAN01043615.1, forward strand.
CGTGACAATATAAGGGAATTACGATCACAGGCAAGCTGAAACCAACAGTGCAAAAATAAATTCCGCCTGGCGATCACACAACTCCAAGCAGTAAATGACCCGGCCCTTGAGAACGAACATTTAATGCGGAATGTTTATCAACGAATCTTGGAGGATAACGTCCCAGCCGAGCAAAAGCACAAAGTCAATACCCAGACGCACGTGGGATAGGACAAGATACATAATGAGGGAGCGATAGAGGATTTAGTCCGTTACGACGCGGATAGCAAGACAGCAGTCGAAGTTACAGTGCGTTTTTGAAAAAAAGGTATCTTCTGGTTGTGGTTCTTTTGATCCCGTCCATTCATTATGTGCAGGCCTAGAATGGATAAAACGGGGAGAAATATAAGCGCCAATCCAAACCTCTCAGTTGTGATTTCTGTTCCATTACACATGAAGTACACGCAATACTTTCTGGTTTTTCGATCACTTTCATAAGCTGATGAATACCGCCCACTACCGCCGAACTGAAAGACAAATCAACCGTAGCATTCTCCCTCCTATTTTTGTGACAGCTTTCAAATATCTACATTATACACTAAGTCTAGGGCTACTAATTGTAAACACCAATTACAATCTGAATCAAAATTATTTACATGTCTGCTATCACATGTACAGGTGTGATTCAGTTGAGTTCTTACTTGAATCATGTGAAGCTGTTTACTGAATGAAAACTTGTGACTATGGATTTAGAGGGTTTGATTAATAAAAATGAAATAACTTACAGTGATATAAATCAATACCATAACTCAAACCCAGAATCATAAGCGAATCTTCAGCAATGAATGACAACCAAAACGGTTAAGAGGCGTTAAGATACAGGGTAATAAATCAACGAAGAGTGTTTATGTTACTATATTTTTTCAGGTTAGACTGGTTATAGATGTTCGCGCTTGCTGTTCTTTCCGTATATTAGTTTGCTTTCTTTCCACCTTGAATAAGAAACCTAATTCTTGTGCGCCATGAAGGTTGGAATTTGTTTGGTACACATTACGAATGCGACAGTTGTTGTCAAAGGTCTGTTCATTTTATTTTCCTGTATGCTGGCGATGTCTCCTATAAGGTGTCTGTGACTGAACAGGTGAACTTGAAACTGAATTTCTCACGGGAATTTTGAATGAATGACTTGGAGTATGAGCATAATTCAGTATTTATTGCTAAAATTAAAACAGTAGCGTCATTTTAGTGTATCTTAGCCATAAGAAGATTCAGATACTCTGGCACATCAATCCACAAACCAAATCCATCATGGTTAGAAGTGGTCAAATTCAGTTAGATTTTGTTATATGTGACAAGTATTGTCTACGTTTGACATATATAACAGCACACGGAGCCTAAAGATTAGTTCAAGTCTGACATATGGTACTTTGAAAAGAATTGAAAACAATATTATTGCCTTACAAAAGGTAAGTTAGGTCTTTCATTATTTCATTGGGGTATTGGGAGAGATGTGTTGCTCAGGTAATTCAAAACTGAGAAATTCGAGATTGCTTAGTGAACTACACACCCTGGCTCTAAAGTAATCTCACAATCTGAAGAAATCAGGGATCAAATTGATTATCTCCGCAGGATTTCTAGAACTAAATAGAACTCAGTAGCTCTTTATCGGAAGATTATTCAAGTGAGAAAGAATCATTTACTTTGCACTGATTCGGGGGAGAACTTGAGATATTAAAACCACAGTGATAATACCTTGTTCTGAATCACTTCAAACATTGTCGTTAAATTTGTGTTTCGTTGCCCATTTTCATGTTATGCGACTGTGAAAATAAAAGAAGTGAAACAAATCACCTTTTGAATTGGCTGAGATCAGTGCACATTCCAACGGTCGTTCCCTCAATAATTAATTTAAAAATATCGTTCCTTATACAGCTAATACATACCAACGAATAAAACTAACTTTAGGCTTAACACACATTTTCCCTCAAAGTTGATCATGAAAAAGGATGTTATTTTATCCATGTTCTTTTCAGTTCCGTTCAGTTTATTTTCTACAAAATTATTTCCCATAACGTTTTGCTCTAGTTTGTTTTAGTATCTTCCGGTTACCCACTTTTTAGTCAATCAATAAAAGTATGATAACACTGAAAAATGTGTGTAGTTTTAACTAAGGTATTGTATGTTCCAGACCACCTTGTACTGCACCATTCTATGGTTTGGTCAATGCAGACACCTAGTAATCAAGTGTTATTGTCCAAAAAATTAAAAAAAATACTATGTAATCAGTGGTTGGATGCAAAACATTTTATCTTATTTGTGAGAAATCAATAAGTTGGTTTACTCTGATCACGTTCATAGGTCACGATCATTGAAGAATGTGTTACGCATATCATCTAATAGACTACCACGATGAGTGAAGTCTGACAAGGTAGATGTGGAGTAAAACATCTTAACGATATACAAGGAACTACCAGTAAACTTCGAATCTTTCTCATGCTTCATACATTTCTACTGCATACTATTCAACCCTTTTAGTTTATTTGCGTTGTTTTCTTTTCAAAGGTTTTCCTTTATATGTAGAAACTAAGAACGTTATATCATCAAACAAGGACAAAACAATCAATGGAATGAATAAAACCCTCTCATTATGAAACTGAATAAATTTCATAACCGAGCTTTTGCAAACACAAAAAGTTTTCTTTCCCATTTTCTCAAAATCTCGAGATTCTTTTGTTCAGTTACATAACATAGGCAAAAGCAATCACATTCTTTGGAGATGATATGTAAACAAGCGAAAACGTTTTTGGAACGTGAGCAAAGAAAGAAATTTTAGAGAACAGAGATTAAGCTTGAATAAGACCTGCGACTCACTACGCTTTTGACCCGTGCCGGTTGAATATCACCGCATTATACTTGGGAACATTAGTCTTGCTCTAACCAGTATAGATAAATGAATCGTTTTAACCAGCCAACCGGTGATCTTTTGGATGTCATGCTTGCGTTCTACCCATTAGGCTCCGGATTTGACCTTCATCGGTCTGGAATTACAAGCAGCTATGGTAAACCAAATTCGGAATTAAGCTACTGAATGTTGTAGTGTTTGGATTGATGTAAGTTGGTGTCCACTAGCCTGTAGCACAGGCTGAAATAGCGGTAAATTTTTTCAACTTTGTACTTTGGATCAATTTAATTTTTCTGTGTGCATGATTTTCAACTGTTTTTTTCTTCTGCATTCATCTTGACTTCCTTTACTCTTTCCTTTTTTGATAAACGATATCTGTGGCGAAATACAGAGTTAAACAAAAACGAGGATAGCGAGAGTGTGCCTTATTTTGAGGCAAAAGAAAATTTTCATTCCGAACCAGAATCAGTCCATAATGGGAAAAAGATCAAACAACCAGAATCAAAGAACATTATGATGTGAGTGATATTTGTTTGATCGAATTAATTCGAACGGTTTAAATGTTCTTTTGATCAATTTTCAGGCTGGAACTATAATTAATAATAGTTTTATATACATGTATTATCTGTGTTCACTGTTTACTTTTCATGTCGTTCTCTTCTGTACCCCAGTCCCGCCGTTTTCTGTTATTATCGTTGTTGGTTTGACACCATGCTTTTTCACAAGCCGGTGAGATATATATCGTCATTTTTGCTAGTCTGTTTAAACGTGCAATCGCGTATGGATTTTTTGAACGGTTTCGAAGAGGTTGTTTGTATAGAAGATGAAATGTACCTGCAACCGAGAAAACTTCCACAGCTATGAATCACGGAGCAGTCTATATGTTCTGAATGCATTCAGAAAAAGTGATCTTAGAGACCAGTTTCTATAAAAGATGGTCTTCATGGGTAGAATTTTAGTTGGAACCATTTGGTTCTAATTTATATGGTGGTGTGTTTTATTCTATGCTCATTTGCCATGTGAGCAAAATGATGCCATAAACCTTGGGAATTTGATCAGCTCTATCCCTCAAAAGAGATCGTTTCAAGTCGAATAAAAACAATGCAAGCAGACTCGAAAAGATGACAGATTTAACTTTCACGTGCCTAATTGTTCTCAATTGTGTTGTTTACCGTGATTCGTTCCGCCGCAGTTAATCCATTCACGTGTGTTGTTGATAACTGTATATGAAAAATAAAACTTTTAACTTTCAAGAAATTCAAACTTAAAATAATAGCATTATGTCAGAGTTTTCTGTCACTTTTGGTTATGGTTTCATCGTATTTCTAAAAATATTGGTTCTTATTCTGATGAGGTTGTAAAAGACCTTGCACTAAAAACGAGGATTCTCCTTTTTATGCCCTCAAAGCTGCTAAAAATATGATGGTTTTTGTATATCGAATCTACGACTTTTTATAGTTAAGTAAACTGGGTCATTCAAGTGAACAATATTCAAAACCCACAGCTAATTTTCTGACCAACGGTAGATATATTTCAACCAGTTTAGCTGACAATGATACCTAGGCTTTTCAACACATAATTTACCAGTTTATAGGTCAACGTATATTATTGCCAAGTATGGAGCTATCCACTTGAGCTGCTTTGGTGCAGCAGACTCTAATAATTGAGCCGTAGTTACAATGGAACCAATCTTGGGCCTGTAGAAAAATAACAACAACAACAACAACAACAACAGTAGACCATCAAAATTAGCTGAAAAAGTCAAGGGTAACCAGCTAAGATCAAACAGTTCTGCTTTACGTTTTGCGACTTTAATCTAAATTTCATTTCTTTTCCCCTTATGCTTTACTCAACCCAGAATCCCGCTTCATAGTATTGATGATAACGGCGTTCACGGCAGTGGAGAGTCCAGTCCACGTTCGAGAAGACGTTCGGTGGACATTAGCAGTGATCACCCGATTGAGAAACCGATTCCTCGAAAGAAACGCACACACAGTGGAAAGTGAGTTTGTCCCGAAACGTTTTCAATCCCATTTTGGCTTCGTTTCTTTCCAGTAGTTAGCGCGTTATGTCAATGGAAAACGTATCCTCATAGATATCTGTGTGTATTAAAATATGGTAGCCCAAGCATATAGATGATGAAACAGTGCTATCTAACACGAACAGACTATTTAAAAGCAGCTGCATGCAAAAGGAACCGAGGTTACTTATTCAGTCCTCACCGATTACAGCAGAATGACGAGTAGAGTGTGCAGATTCAGGAGCAAAACATAAGTTTGTTCTAAGAGATTATTGGATTGCTTATGAAACCACTGAGATGAATAGGTAAAGCACATTGTGTGTTAGTACACGAGTCACTACGAAGGACAATATGGTTATAGTTTCTGTATTTGGTCAATCATTGAACTTGCAACTTCAAGCCGTTGGTTGTAACTTCACGTGAGTGCGTTGTGACTACCAGCGAATCCAACCAGTCGCCTTCTATTGGAATCCCACAAAGTGAGCGGGTGAATCAAAACCCCTTCCGAACAGAATGAACTGATTTCTTCATAAAAAAACAAAAATGCTCTTTTTGAGTGAGCTACCGAGCGAGGATGAAAATTTCGGTGGGATGGAGTTTGAATGTTTATCATTCCTCTACCCCATCCGGGAAAGTTATGTCCTTGACCGTTGATCGAGTGAACTTTAGACGAGAATGAACGAACCAGTGGTAACTGACCTCGGTCAGTCCGGTAAGGAGGCGAATCACATCAAGATGGATCGATAGATGGGTCACCATACTCAGGCGTGCATGTTGGAATCAATTATTACGTGGGTTCAGTGTAGGTTCTCAATATCATAGTGAGTACAGCCAATCTCCTGCTATGTCGCACCCGTGAGAAGTCACATTTTCAATATCTCCCAACTAAAAAACCCAAACCAATCGTATGCATAATAACTTAGGACTTGACTGTGCAAAATTACACCCCCTCAATATGTCACAGTTCTGATGCCCACTGATTTGGTCATTCACCGATGTTCGGGTTGGCCACTGACCAAACAATCTGCAATCTGCACTCAGCATGGGGCGAACATGGCACTGATTCACTGATTGGTTAACCCTTGTGAGGAAGGCACAATGATGCCAGCAATGGAAGGCAGTGTCCTTTGACGTCAAAATGTGCAGACGCCAATCGACCAGAGATAAACAGAATGTGTTGGAAATACTGATCAGCTAGGTGCGGCTCAGAGCTCCGTGGCCAAATCACTTTGTATTTCAAGAAAAACTGGTTACACTGTTATATCCAGATGAACGATGATGGGGTGATTTGTCAACTGTAGTGCATCTCAGGAAAGATGTTGCCTGAAAACCAACGATGAGCTCAAGGTAGTTCATGATGCAACCTTGGTATGATTCACTGCCACGGGGGAAAAGCACGGAGAGTTCCCACATGGTGGAGAAAATCGTTTGTGGGAATGCAATCCAGCTAGCGCATAGGGTACATCATCGTGACCACTGCTTCCTAAGGTTGATTTCGCTGTTGATCAAACAGATTTGGTTTTCAATGGATCAGGGTGTGAACCGGTCTTCCAAATATTCGTTTCGAAAACCTTTACTAGAATACGTTTCATTCTTGATCGAAGATGAGCAACTTAGCGTAAAAGCTGCAGTGGGCATTCTCATGGCCATGTATATGGTCAAAAATGCTTAGGTGTGTGTACGTCCGCGCCTACTGATCAACGTTTTCATAAAAGCTGGGTTCAACCCCACATTGAATCAGCCGATGATGCAGCTACCAGAGGATAAATCGTATTTGGTTGAAGACTTTACCCAATATGTGCCTGTTGATGATCGTCTTTTTTCGCGACATTTGTCTTCTTTCTGTTTCGATGAAATGGACAAAGGGAACTCAATGCTTCAAATTTCTAGAACGAAGACTCCCTGCCTCTATCAAGCGATCACTTGATAGTTTGCTCACATTGCGGTGCAAATCTATGGTTGAACGAACTCGTGTTCAATTTTACAATGATTGAATATGTTCTAGACAATTTCCACGTAACTTTTATCACGATAATTGTCTTCTTTCTGTCTTGAGATGAATAAATGGCCTGTTTATTGGTTGATGATGAAATAATAGGTCATTTAAAAATGTTGTATCAGGTGTCTGTTTTAGTTACTAGGTAAATTCGTCTCAAATCAAACTAAGCATCGAAAAGACAATGAATGTGAAGCATTGATTGAGCCAGAAGTCCCTAGATCAATTGAGTTAATTTGCCTTGGTTAATGATCAGATTTCGAGTCGGTTACTACGGTCTACAATTGATCCAAACAGCGCGTTTGTTGATTTCCAACGAACAGCGAAGCTGAGACAAACGACAACTTATGATTTTTTCCAAAAACACATCTTTGTAATCTGCAAAGGATTATTTTTCTGTGATTCTATGGGGTATTCGAATGTGATCATCGTTGTTACAGTGTTCACCGAAGCCTCAGTCATGTTTGTAGCCGTAAGATTAGTCCCGCTGATGGGAGCGCAATGCGATGGGCTCTATCGCTTTATTGTAGCTGCGCAAACGGGTGAACGAAAATAGCGATCGACTTGGTTGGTAAGCTGGGGTTGTGGAGTAAGATGCCAGCTCCGACCGATCGATAACCGCTGTCACATTGATGCGGCTGCGTGAATGATTGAACGACAATCACTGTTGTCTATGATAGAAAACTGATAAAATTGGACAGGTCATGCGCCAGAGATCATCGTGCGAACTGGGTCCAATCGATCGAATGAACACCTGTGTTTGAGCGAATCATGTCATGGCATCACGTTTTGAACTTAAGACGTCACTACGGTCATGAGTAATACTGACAGCACTGATGTTGATGAATGCTCGCCAAGACGAATGTGTAGATCGGTTTCCGTAAGCTCAGGCAACAACAACAACGAACGAACGAATAGATGTCTACAGACACCAACGGTAGAGATTTTCCACCCCAAAATCATGAATAGATCGCACAGCGAACAATCAGAGTTTGGAAAATGGGAAAGAAGTCAATGTACTAAGTATACCCAGCAACAGATGTTTCTTCTACTTTAGATTGGTTTCTTTCGAATGTGATTTCACCAACGAATTTAGCTACAGTCAGGTAGGCGTTCCGTTTGCGGACCACTTGGATTCCGTACGATCTAACCAGTCATATTGTCATTTCCCAAACACCCTCGACGTATGGCACGGTTGTTTTTGTTCCTGATTCTCCGTCTGCTGTTTGTTTCCTTCTGTGAATCAGAGTTCTTTTGATGAAATTCCGCTTTTAACCGTCGTGAGCAAACAGATATATTTATTTAAAAGTGTTTCGGTGCTGTATTGTGTTTAGATTCTTCCGAACGGAGCACTGACACAGTGTCTTTTGCGGCTTTGTGGATGACTACTTTTGGGATTTGATCCGTATGGGTTGCTTTGCGATAGGCTATTGTCTGCAGGTTTCCTGATAGCATTCTGGTGATGAAGATTTCCGAAGTGCCCATATTTATAGTTCTCCGTCTCCATTGTAAACTTGTTATCATTGAATGTGTTATCTGGATGTTGTGTGATTATTGCAGCCCGAACAGTTGTGTATTATGATAGATGCCATATACTCAATTTTGTGGTTGGCCTAACATTGCAAAGGAATAGAGGAATATCTGGAATTAGTATGCTGTAATTGCATTAGAAGAAAATTCCCTAAAGAAAGGTAAATACTTTCGGGATAACTAAATACTCGAAACTGAAAAAGGGCTGAATACTGAATGCAATGTACGGATGTCAATCCAGCTTAAGGTATCATAAAAGGTTCAAATTTCTTTGATACATAGGAGCTATGCGAGGCGGTTTATTTAAATTCTCTTATAGATAAACACCTTATAATTATAAGCATAGAAAACAAGTAACAGAATTAGCATACGTTTCATCAATCCTTTTTATTTCATCACAAAACTCCCAATCGATTTTACGTTCTACTCAATAACATCTACTGTTAACTAACTCGCTGTTGCCGTTTCTGGAATTTAGCCACTTTTTTGTATTCCCGAGATGTGCGACATAGCAGGAGATTGTCTGTAAGTGCCACTGAGGCCGAGTTTTCTTCGAATAACACCGCTTCTTTTTTAACCAGATGCCATTGCCTACCTATTTCGGGCAGCGAAAGACACACTTAACAAACTGCTGAACAAAAGCACAAAGATACATTGAAGGACTTTGCAGTAATTCACCTGAATAGCAAGATCAAATTTGAACTGATTCGCCAGCCAACAGAAATTATTTTTGTCACCATAATTCCTGGGGCCGGTGCAATTTATCTAAAATTCTTCTCCCTGCGTCACTCAACGTAGTTGCATAAATTTTCACTAATGGGGCATCATTATTTCATTCTGATCGCATCTTTGAAATATCAGTCAGCCTGGGAGACGATCAATTCTTTCAATATTTTGTTCATTGTATGCTTTTATCGTAGCATTGTATCTATCCGATGATCGAAAAATAAGCTATTAGGGCGTTATCTGGGTGGGTGGGTGGGTGGGATTAATCTTCTCTATTTATGCGAACAATACGCTGCCTGAATAATCAGCCTGACAGTTGATATGATGAGAAGAATCATTATGTGATAATGATAATTGCTATAACTATAATGGGTTATAACTTTTAACAGCTTTTTTATTTTCAAAAGGTTGATTGTCAAATGTCGGTTGGTTCGAAACAATGGATGAAGTACGTGGCAAGACGAATTTAACCGATATTAAGATATTCAGTGCTTCTTCCCGTAGAGCGATCACTTCCTCCTGCTAAGTTCGCCACATTTTGATTTCCTTTAATTGAAAATACACAATGGTATCTACAATTTTCAGGAAGGGGGAAGTGGGCGCTTAAAAGGGTTACCATTGAAAATTACTAAGATTAGTTGTCCTCTTCAACCGGACACAAAAATTGAGGCATATATCTAAATACTGGCAGGAAACGCTACTTTATCTTGTGTCATGGGCAATATACAAACCGTTTTGTTGTAATGGACACGAAAAGCTGCACTTGGATATAGGGTATGGACAGTGTCGGAGGGTCGTTGGAATCGTTTGGCAAACAATGTCAGGGATTGTTTACGAATTCCGTTTATTGTTGAAATAATCCAAGAGAGCACAATTCAATTCCGTTTATGTTGCATGAACTGTTTTACGTGCTCAGCTATTTTCCAGTCATTAATACCTGTGATTCTATTTCAAATTCATCTTTGGCGTTGCATTTCAATGAAACGCAGAGCTACCAAGACGAGGAGAGCAACTTAGTCCACTTGCAACTTTCTAACCACAATAGTTGAACCTAGAAGCGCTTGCATGCCATGAGATGGATAGTGGGGAAAAATCCCTTGCCTTGTTTATGCAAATATATATATCTATATCAATAATTAGTATGTTCATAAGTGGACCGGTTTATCGGTGACTGCCGCGCGTCAGGTATGCACATCCGGTACTCTCTCATGTTATGTTCATGTTATTGAATGGCAAGATGTGTATCTTTGTCACAAATCTCTACTCGGTAACATGGGGTGTATTTTTGGTAGACATGCTGTTCAACTCAGTCCGTTGGTGAAACAAGGCGGTGAAATAAAACAATACGAACAATGAACTTTGCGGTCATGTACTTACAGAAAAATTTCGTCCAGTCATTCACGCACCACTGACCACCACACATCATAAATAACATTCAGCCAAATTTGTCGCGATTGATAGCATATATTTATCCTGCTTGCGAACGAGCTATAACAAGAAAGGCAGAGAGAAGCACTGAAAACGAAGAATGATGAATTTCTATCAGAGAAACCAGCTTCTGATAAGTTTCATGCCATTTTTGGATCTTTTTCGCAAGAAAAAACTCAAAAATTCAATTGGTCCTGGCGATGTTTGCTTTAGATGGAGGGAAGCATTGTAATGGAGTTATCCATCCATATCTTCATTTACAATCGTCATGCCGTGACGTCCACTGTTTTTCATGGTGATTCAAATTGTAAATAACAACCTTTATTGTTTTATAAGTTGTAAAAAGAAATATCTCGAATGAATCCTTCCGCTAGAGATGATTAAAAACCGTTTGTACCCGCTTTCATTAAACACTGGTTCAAATCATTTTAATCTGTTACAGAGGTGACGCCATTTCAGTGGTGGCACAGCTAAACGACAAACCGGTCAGTGCCGTCGTGCTTAATCCAAGAGAATTTGGTGAACGGCAGTCCGACAGTGGTGGTCGAGACATTGCGATCACACCGCATCGGCGTGATATCGGTTCTGTCGGGGCTCGTCGACCCCAGTCATGTCATGTGTTTGGTCGCCAAAGCTCGCAGCGCAGTCCAGACCAAGAAGATTTCGGGTTAGATACAAATGCTGCCAATCTCAGATTGATTGCTTACAAGAACTGGTGTCGAAAACATGCGCACAGTGCACAACTCCACCGAATGGACTCGTTGAAACAAGAAACTTTGGACACAAAAAAGCAACGTGAGGTAAGTGGGCCCCCTCTCGTGATGTTCGTTTGTCAAGTGGGATGAAAATCTTTTATATCATTCAAAGCAGCAGACAGGTGGGATATCAACTTGATGGAAACTCAAAATTAAAACAACTAGGTGTCATTTTGTGTAGAATGTTTTTTCTCCTTTTCTCTTCGTTTGCACAGTTCCTTATCTCTACGGGTTGTTATAGACCTTCTTTTGGAAAATTTGTGCAACGTTTAAATTATTATTTTTATTTTTGAATCGTGAATACAGCCGCACATCATAGCCTTTCTCAGACCTCCACGAAACACGGTCAAACTGTTCTTCGAGAGTCGACTTCATTTCATATTTCATCGTTACCTCTTTAACTTGAGACATCTGTGGTGCCGTCACGACATGCGACTCTCTGTTAAATGTCAAGTGTATGCTGCGGTAGTTCGGACAGTTCTGCTATATGGAGCAGAAACTTGGCCATTAAAAAAGAGGATAAAGATAGACTGACGGTGTTTGAACACCGCTGTCTACGCAGCATTGCACCAGGAGTCTGGGTCACAGATTCCGTTAGGCTCCCTGGATGTGATCTCGGGATGATCGTAATCGATTACTGGGGGCACTGAGTGATATGGCTGAGTGTCGTAAACAGTGGCGTTCGTGCATCTTTTCAATTTCTCTGCAGAATCAGTTTACTGAAATTCTAGATTTTCTCATAGATCCTACTTTCAACCTTTTCTCTTTCTCCTACTGTTCATCCAAATGGGCAGCTAAAACCAAAACCCGGCGCACGATAGTGCATGGTTAATGGTTGTACAAACTGAACTGAACTGATAGTGATTCTCGTTGGTAATTTATGCTCGTGCTTTCTTGCAGATTTACTAAGCATTTTCACTGACCCACATAATGTGTAACGGGACTGTGCAGTGAATTCTTAAATTATTCCGTTTTATCCTACTGCGCTTTTCTCACTCAAATCAAGCTCTTATACTTTTAGTAAAAATACGAATAGATATTTATACTGGGTGAATGAAACCACGCATTCAAACCACCACCACCACAACAACAACAACAAAAACAAAAACAAGTTGAACATCGTTCCGGTCGCCTAACGGTTTACCAATTTTCTTACGCTGTTTGGTTAAACCGTGGTGAGATTTTTTCTCAAGTCTTCTATTCGACGTAATACAGTTGCGGTGCTTATGGCTCAGCGACCTATGCATAATCAGAATCGATAAGGTGCATGTAGTGGTGGCCCGGTGGTAACGTCACCAAATTATCGCCCCGAAGGATGTGTTCGAATCCCACCACCACCGTCTGACTTTCCCCTTTGTGTTGAATGGCAGCCCTTTAATTGGCCGTTTCCCCCTTCCTGAAAATTGTATCATTGTATATTCAATAAAACGAGGTAAAAAATAGATAAAAATGAGATAGTTGGTCAGGCTGTTTGATCAGTTTCACTCCGTGACTTGTTGTTATTGTTGTGGCTGCTGCAACTGTTGATATTGTTCTTCTGGTGCACGCAATTTCCCGGGTTTCGAGTACAGCTGTTGGAAAAGTCCAAATCGAACGAACAAGCATTCGAGGCGTGGCGAGCGCAAAAGCGCACGTATTTTCGTGAACAACTTCGACAGAAACGACTACAGGAAGAAGAACGTCAGAAGAAACTGGAGGAAGCGAATCAGCGTAAACTGTCTTCATCGAAAGTAAGTTCATCCACGGACAAGGTAAGACAATCGCTTTACTTCCAGATTATTTGTTACTCGTTGTTGTTTTTGGTTACTTCGTATACAGTCAATTTGCCATGGAACGTTCATAAAATAACTGCAACCAATCAAAGACCATCGTGGAAAATAATAATAACAATAACAATAGGTGACCTGGAAAAAAACGTTGTTTTGGGATTCGAATTTACAAACAGGCGACAAGAAAAGCACTTGCACTGCCGGATCACCACCGCCACCATCAAGCATGTGTAACAATGTGGACGCTGGGAGTCATGGCATGCGAATCTTATTTGTTAAGTAAAGTTTGCGTGTATTATCTATCACTGTAGCGTGTTGGAAGCAATTTAGAGCTTTTCATTTTTTTATTAGGAATGAACTGATACTTATTTCATCTAAATGGGCAGCCAAAATACAGCGACCAAAACCAACTAACGAACCCCCCTCGCAAATGTTATGATGTTTCCCTTTTGAAAGATGACAAGCACAATGATCTATCAAATCTCAATCCCCCCTCATTCATATTAAATGACCGCATGGATAGGCAACCATCGGTCGCCTACCTTAGCTTTATCTTTAGCCATGACCTATTCTGTCCTTACCCGGTCAATAAGATGTTCCTGAAGGTCAGAAGATTTAAGTTTTTTATTTGTTTCTCAGATCGCTTCTTACCTCTGTTTTTCTCTCATAAGGCGTTTTGTTTTAGCCTGCGTTTTGCTTACTGGCCTAATGAGTTTCCTGTTTTCTTCCCCGAGCACATCACCAAATCTTTCAATTTTCGCTCAGTATGTATCAACATCCTTCAGGACTCCAAAGCTTAGAGACATTCTCTAAGAGGAGTTTCTTTGACTGTTCTCATCCCCTATATCTGGATCGTAATTAATGCCTTTTTCTCCACCTTCCCGTTCTGGTTATAAACGTGTAAAAACACACTGAAGTCTACAGGCACTCTATAGTTCTTCATTTGACCGGATTGTTCACAAACTCAAAACTTGTCGCATCTGATCTGATGAAGATGTTAATGTAAACTGATCATTATTGCTACGGTTTCGCCATTGACCTTATGTTTGTGCCCATTCATTTGCAAATGTTTGTACTTTATTTTCCATTACTTGATGCATAGTGGTTAAATGGCTGCTCAATATTCACCTATCTGGGTGGATACCGGCATTAGTTGGCTAGACTTAATCTTGCCTGCAGTTTGTGGTCACGAGCGGGATAATTTGTGAATAATCCATTAGATCGCATTGACTCATATTTCAATCACCTGTTGCCTGAACAAATATCATATGATGAAGAAGATGAGCGGTGACCCCCATTGGTAAACATAGGCAATATCAACCAACCTCGCATAGCTGACGCCGTATATGTAAAGCTTGATGTTATATACAAATATAAGCCTATTCAGTTTACTCATCAGATATGTACGGTATTGCTGAAAAATCCATAGAAGACTGCTGACGCGCTCTACACGAAAGAGTAGTATATATATAATCTATATAGAAAGTAAATCATTGACTGAAATAAGTAGAAAACATGCAGGTGTACCAGATATTAAAGTGGTGGCACAGCAACATTCACCTTCTTCCCGTCCGATTGAGTTTGCAGATAGAAACCGGTGTGAATTCATTATGCAGAGCTACCGTGACGCTCACCACTGTATATGCATTGAAAGTGATGGACAGGTGTTGGGTAGCTTGTAGGATCAGTAGTCATGCTTATCCACCAAACTCACCGGAATGCGAACCCGAGTGTGATAAGTCTGATTGAAAAAACGTAAGTGCACTGAATGGGATGTATATTGGTCTTATCATCTTGTTGTCCTCGGTTCTCACATCGATGTATAGATATCCTGTGTGGTATAAACGCAATTTGAAAAGGAGTAGCATCCCACTGAATTCTGTGTCCATTCTCGTGTATGCGATCGCACATCGTTTGACCGAGGGTTAAATTAACCAATAGCAATTTGGAGATTTTATTACTCATTTTGTTGTCAGAAAGTGGCTGTAGTCAATCACTTCACATAACTAGAATTGTGTTACAACTCAAAGTAGCACTGTGAAGCAGACGGCCACACGCACTTCCAATTCTTGAGCGATATGCGCTAGACACGCTTGGTGCTGATGTGACGTTTCTTCGGAAATGAAACGTCATGTATACTGTGTGACAAGGTGGTCAGTTCTTATTGCTAGTTTGGATCCGGAATTTTCTGAATAGAAAATATAACCGAGTACTTTGTTGTATTATTATTTCCTTTTATTAAACACTTACTCTCACACACATGTATAAGTTATTTGTTGTATTGCAGGCATTCGATGTGTGGAAATCGCGAAAAGATGCCGTGCTTAGAAAACAGTACCGAGATTCTTTGTACAAAGAAAAAACTCTACTAGAGGCAAAGGCCCAAGTGGAAGCAGAGAAACGTGCTCAATCGGAACAAGCGTTTGAAGTTTGGTGAGTTGTCCCAGACCTTTTTTATCATCATCTCACTATCCTCGTTCTCTATATCCTTCTGTTTCTCTCCCTCCACTACCCCGCTCCGGTACATACCTGACTGTTTTAGATCGTTCACTTCGACGGAACAATACTATGTACACATCATTGAACGATTCGGTTCAAGCAACAGTCTTAATAATGCTACGCGATTTCGTAATCAACCATGAAATGTAAAGTATAAATTAATGTAGAGTAGCATGACATAAATCAACTCAAAGACTTCTCTATACTGTAGGAGAAACTTATTGGGTGTGCCTACTTTACCGAACTATATATATATATATATTTATATATATATATATATTCTCCGTAAGTGCAGTCACTTCTTTTCTCAATGATTCATTTTTCCGGTAGTGGATAATTTTACCAATAAAATCCTCAAATATTGATCACCTGTTTGAGTGTATACTGCCACCCGGTTAAATGCAAACAAAGCGTGAGATGATACCACTTGATTTTGTGCTAATAAAGTGTTGTATACCTTCCTGTTTCGACAGCGATGCCGCAAGTTTTACATACTTAGGCATGTTTGAACGATATATATCATTCTGGTGCTTTAAGCGAAGACAGTTTTAATTTTGGTTTAAAAAACCATTAACCATGCATTTTTGTCCATTTAAATGATGGGGTGGAGTACTGAGAAGATTGGAATGTTCGAGTCAGTGTCAGGGTGAAAATAGAGTATTCACGAAGACTATGTTTGAGTAGCTGCCTGAGTGCCACTACTTACGGCACGAAACCATATACATCAGTGTTTCTAACCATCGATTACTTTGGTCCCGAGGTGCCCAATCAAGAGATCTAGCACGATTTATGTGAACGAGTTTCCTAGCCAGGTCCCCTAGAAGGACCAACAGTGTTAAGGGACTTCATTTGCGATGTGACTCTTAACGATACTTGACAAAGAGCATTATACAGCTATTTTATCGTTGTTGGAACTCTCAAACAATGCTGACTGCTTTTGTGTTCCTGACGGGACTCGATTTGCGAATATTCGAGTTGGGAACAGGAGCTACTAAGTTTAAACTCCAGGGTTGTTGATCAGCACCTTTTACTGAACGACCACATCAATTTGAAATGTTGTATTTGGGTTCGCAAATGAAATTTATGTAACACAGGGGAAATGGACAAACTCCTAATGAGTGAAAACCACAACCGCACGTCAAAAACCGGGTCAAGTGCATACACAAGTCTAATGAGCTGACTCAATTCAGCATTAAAAATTGCTAATAAATATTCTGGAATTCCAACCATGCTGCTACAGTTAATGACATCTGCGATAGTCGCTCTGACAAATGCACTTTTATTCTTCGATATCCCAGTTGGGCTGTTGTGGAGTTGCTCTGTCAGACAAAAATATCCCATTTAAGGAAATTTCAGGGACTTTATTACCAGAAAGGGACGATGAGAAAGAGAAAACTAGGTAGTGTGCGAAAAAAGTTCCGGAGAGAAGAGCAATCCCAACCGAGTTAGTAAAGAAAAAGTTTGCACCCTCAAAGTGCAAGGTATTGTTTCATGATTGACAGGAACCTCTTCCCACACTTTCGTTGGGTAATCATACCCTGGAAGTATCTAGAAGCTTTGTCTACCTTGAGAGTGGCATAACGGTTTATGGAGGTGTGGGTGAGATCACCCAACGCATAATCAATCAAGGTTTGCGTTTACTAATCAGCGACATCTCTGGCGCAGGAGTCCTTTCGCAGAAAGGACATGTCTTGTGCAGCGGTACTCGCCGTGTTGCTCTACGGCTGCGAAACTTGGCCTCTCCCAGTGGTTCATGTCCAGCATCTATCTGCCTTCGACAACCGTTGTCTGCGCAACGTCGCCCGCGCATGGTGGGAGCGCCACGTGAGTAACGATGAGATCAGGTGATGTGTGCTAGGGTCAGATAGTTTCACACTAAGCAAAACCGATTCACTGCACTATCTGAGGTGATCTGAGCACGTCTTACGAATGCTTGAACGGCGTCTGTCCAACCATGCGAAAGTTGTAGACATTGGGTAGAACTGTAAGATAAACCGAAGTAGGCAAGCTATGGCGTGGCGTAGAGCGTTGAAGAAATTGTTTTCAAATCGGCCTTTCACCGGGCTGCCAGGCTGGACGCCCATCGATTCAGATTGTCGTTAGCTGGAGAAACTGTGGGATATGAAATCAAACCGAAGGCAGTGGTATACCCTTTCCTGGCTGCAATCCCCAAAGTAAAAGGAAAAAATACGAAAATTTTATCTAGTAATCATACACCTAGATCGGCAATTGGTTTTCAAACGTTTCATAACCAGCCGAGGTGACATTGTCAGGGCATGTGAAATGGCCGTGTTGTGCTTCAACGATGGCTACTCCCAACGCATCTGGGTTAAGGGAATCCGGAATTCATAACAGTGCACCACTTCCATCTGTATCAGTGAAATCTAAAACATGCTTCTCATTGTGAAGGTTTATTTACTGAACAGTAGGCTGTATGTATCGTTTATTTGCTCTCCAGAAGCCGTAAACTCTTATCAGTTTATGATGCTAATATTATATATTGATTTAATTCGGAATCAACCGTGGTAATGCGTTTGTATCTACATTTTTAAACTCGACTGCCGTCACTAATCAGATGCAATGTCGTTATGACTTTTCGGATCCAGTGTTCTGGTGACCTCAAGGAATTAACGAAGATTTGAGTTTGGTGATAAAGTTGATATAAACGTATTTCGGCGTCTCACATCCATTAATTTAACTGTTTCTTTATCACTATACACACACACGCGCAAACAAATCTGCCAGGAAAGCCCGGAAGGAGGCTCTGGCACGCGAGGAGCTGCACAATCAGAGAGTAAAACAATCGGAAGAGGAGAAACAAAGAGATGAGCTGGCACGAGAGAAATCAGAAAAGGCCGCTGAGGCTTATTATCAGTGGGAATTACGAAAAGTAAGTGGTGGTGAATTCGGACTATACCATTACGACTAGGGCAATCACTGGTGTTATTGGTCATAAATTGATTTTGATGAATTGTTGCTCTTTGAGGTGCATTGATTGGTGGAAAACATCCATAAGATGGAACACCTTCAACAGGTGGTATGGTTTGATAAAATAAAGCCGTTCGAACGGAATCGAGAATGAATATGAAATGTGTCTTCGGTTGGTTCTTAAAATCTACGTTCTCGAAAACAACTTAACTAAAACTTTGACTGGATCCATTATATGAGTCAAGAATAAACTATGATGAGTATAAGACTTGTACGAATGGTTAGTAACGACGTTGTTAGTCATTTACATTATAGTGGAATCCACAACCGTTGGGAAAACAGGAGAGTACAAAGATTGAACGCTGTGTATCTGTGCTTGAATGCATCATTTTTCGATTTGGCAGATTTACCGTACAATCAGCGTCTGTTCGAAAACAACGGTCGATGGTTTAGCCCCGAATGACAGGATTTTCACGCTGACCGATAGACTTAATTTTCCAAACGTATACAAATGAAAAATACAAGATCCTGTGTGTGTTACGTAAGTTGAGGGACCGTGATCACTCTCAGATTGTTCAAAGAACTGTTATTCATTCTCACCACTGAGAAAACCTGACATTGGAAATTGTTTGTTCCCACTGGAAGCTTTGAATCGACTTCCTACCCACAAATTGATTACACTATGGTGCATCGGGCTGATCAAACTAGACATAAAATTGAACGTGTTTATCGGTCGTTATATGGAAAATATGAGGATAATTATTTACCAACGTAATCATTGATGATACTTTCATCAAAATTTGTTATAGGCTAGCTAAACATGTTTATTGATGCGTGTCTGTCCTCATTTTTAATCGATATGTTTCGATCGATATAGTCCCTCGCCATTTTCAGTAGTTCCATTCATTTTGGTTCGAAATGAAATCATTATATCATCAAAAGATCACGGGAATTAGCATAGGAAATTGTTAGTGATTCGCCCAAAATCTATCCACTTATGAATATGTTCTTCACTGACTGTTCGATACGTGAGAAAGTGAACACGCGATCCATGTTGTATCACAGTACATGATAAAACAGACGCAAATTCTACCGGGGTAAAACAAAATGTATTAAGCTTAACCCATAGAAAGGCGTGACGTTCATAGAGTTCGAGGTAGGAGAATGTTGGTTTTCATTCTGTCAGTCTTGTGAACTGTTGTGGAAATCGATCGTCCAAGATCAGGATTGATGGTTGGTTTGAGGGACCTTGCGTCAAGCACTGAACAAGGCAGTTAGGCCAGCATTACCTCGATTCCGCTTCCGTCCAACAGAAGGTTGGAACTGCCACACCAAAGGTGCCCAATACACTCAATCAGTCGGGTGACCATATACTCTGTATTCATGGAGTGGTTCATGCGCCTTATCGTAGAATGAGTTCCCGATCTATCACTCCAGTCGAAACAACTCTGCTATATGAGATCAATGAACACGACTTCCGCAACTGAAATTTCGAATGCAGGTCATCAGAAAGAATTTCGGTAGTCAACTGTAGTCGTGAAATCCGCCAAATCACTCCGAGCCTATTGATGGTGTTTAGGCATATGTATTACTTCATCTTATGAATTAAAGAGCTTTGACCGCAGGCCACAAAAATTATTAACCTAAAAAAAATTTCAATCACAAGGTGATTCCTTTACGGAATATTTGAACAGGATTGATCTAATTTTGATGAAATGACGCTGATCTGGATGAAGCATATTCCTCTCCTGATATTTCACCATCTCACTGGACCATTATAGATTGCTGCTATGAACCTCACACGATGTGACGTTACTAGTCGACCCCGTAAAAAGGTATTGTTAACGGTTGGATATGCGTTATCGCATTCAAAGTTCCGAAATTGTTATTTTGCTTCGTTCCCGTTGTTTTTGTATAGTGCATCACATAACGGTACAGTTTCTGTACTCCCCCCGTTTTGCTTTTCCTTTACGCCTTATCCTCCCTCTGAAGGTTTCCTCAATGGACAACCTCCGAAAAAGTGCAAGTCGAGAAAGTATTGTGGAACGCTTCCCCTGGAGACCCCCATCCGCACGTGCCTCACCGGCTCGTTAAACCCACACACTGATTTGATGCGAACCAAGTGGCTAGAATCCTTCATTCATAACTTTCAACACAGTTCGATCTGTGTTCTCACTAGGATTGCCCATCGCTGTGACCGAAATGTCTCTGTAGATGATGGTACATGTTGATCAGTGTAAAACTTCTCGGTGAAACCAGTACCGATTTTTCTCTGACCTGACGACCAATCAAATCTCAACCTGTGTGAAATATACTCATGGAAGAACCATAACCAAGAGATGTTATGTATCAGTCGTTGATGTGTGTCCGACCGTCATTAACTTAAATCTTTAATACTTTATTCTCACTTCCTATTTTCTTCAACCAATTACCGACATATCTCAGTCGTATTTGTTCAATTGGATATTCTTCCATCGGCAAGAAAACTCTCTTGTTTTTATTTATTCCCATATCTTATTTGTTGCCACTCACTCTTCCTCCCTCCCTCCCTCACCACAATCCCTCATTACCACCCTTTTTTCAATGCATCTGTATGGCCTGTAACAGCCAAACACGGAATTGTAAATTGAAAATCGTATAGTCAGTTCCTGATCAATGCGGGTATCACTGGCCGTTTTAAGACATATTGACACACATGAGAGGAAAAAAAGCAGACACAAATGAACAATTTAGCAGGAAACCAGCCAATTGACCCGTACATATTTTTCAGCATATCCGACAAATTGAATCATCCACTATTTCCGTTTACTACATGGGAATGGTATACGATGGAATTTCATTATGTGATGATTTTATTGCATGCGGGGAAAATGAACCGTGAACCAAATGTTGATGCAGTATTTTACAGTTGGTTTGGCCTTTTTGGGTCCCATCTGCGGTGCGCGAATTTAGCGACCCAACTAGAGATCAAGAACCCAATGTTATCTACTTGTTCTACAGCGCTGATCGGTATGCCAGTCAAAGCATGAAAGAGAAATCATGAGACCGAATAGCATCGTAAGATCTTAAAACTTTGTTTTCCATAATCAAATTATCAATTGAAAAATAAATGTTTCAAATATTCGTTGTATTAGCCTGTATGATGCATATCGGTACTTGTTTCATTCAGAGATCATTTAAGAAATCATCCGTTGATACTGCTTACAATGACCTCATGGTCTGTTTGATTTGTTTTTTATCTACAAATGTGTATCTTTCGGCAGTCAATTGTCTCCTTCCAGTATCCATCTAACACGGGGGTGGTGCAGAGGCACATAGATAGAGGAAGTGCCTAAAGCCTGTGAGAATACAGTTGATAGTAGTAACTGCCTAATAGTCCCAACTCAACCAAGGGAACTCGTCAAAATAGTCTCATAATTGATACCAATGAAGTAACAGCTTAAGCACATCTTCTTAAAAATATATTTCCAAATTTGTTGTAGCATATGGATACGAGTGTGTAATAAGAATAAGTAGGCTCTCGAGTTCAATTGTCTGTTCCACTAACGGGTATAAAAACATTCTGGCCAAGAACAATAAAATTAATTTATTCATAAAGTCCTCCATATCGTTCCCTCATTCTGACCTCATTATCTGGGTTTTCTTTTCATCAGAAGAATGACCTAATTAACCGGAGGTAAATCAACAAAATGTATGTAGACTGCCAAACGCGAAGAAAACCGGACTGGATTGCCCAGACTGTGTGTTTCTCATCACCACGAACAATGGAAAACAATCGATTGACGGAATGTAGAACAATTTAATGGTACCATCACATATAGGCTAACCATCACCTTGCTGTGAAGTTGCAATTTAAAGGTACAGTATCCCGCGCCTCTATAAGGAGAATATCGTTGAAACTGATGAAATTTGTCCGCTCTGTAAAGGTGTCCGTTCTCCGGTAAGAAGTCCAAATGAAATAACACAGAACATAATGGTAGCACGAAGATGAACTGTTTGCAAACATCTATCTTCCCACTGGTTCCTGTGAAATTACTTGTACATGGCTCATCAGCATCTTATCAATCTGAGTCTGAAATGCAAAAAATAACGAACCAATGATGCGGGAGATATTTAAATTAACACGTCTTTCAAGGGTGACACACTTATGAAGACAATGAGCTGACGAATTGAGAGTGAAACGGATCTCAAAGGAATAGCACCGATGAACTGCCTCATTTTTCAGGTGTGTTATCTTCATCAGGGCTTCACCAGTCCTCTGTATTATTGATTCATCGTACTAACTGCACGTTATTTCCCCTCAAATAAACCTTGTGACTTGAACCATTGCACTTCAATGAGGTTCCCAAATATCACAATTTGAACGGTTTGATGGAACTTTCTTTGGTGTTTACATGGGCCGTATTTCATAACAGCAGCAGAGACTCGTCTAATAGTACGTCCAACTCCAATAAAGTCTTTAGGATTGCAGATTTTGTCTCCGACCCAGCATGGATTTCGGCACAAGCGTTCGTGCACCACAAACATACTCCTTGCACGGGATGAGTGGTCAAAATCCGTCGATGCGGGCCAGAAATTGGATATAGTTTATTTGGACTTCTCCAAGGCATTTGATCGAGGAAACCACCAAATTTTACTGCGAAAACTCTATAACTACGGAGTTAGAGGTTTGGTTCTGGACTGGATCAAGGAGTTTCTCCGACAAAGAACCATGTCAGTTCGTGTTGGTGATTCATTATCAGAGGCTATCACCGCTACCCGGGGGGTTCCTCAAAGATCCGTACTGGGGCCTCGTCTCTTTCTTGCATTTATAAACGACCTGCCACATGTCCTTGGGGGCTAATACACTGCTATTTACAGACGACACTAAGATCTGGAGAACTGTAACATCCTGAGGATCATGTAGCACTCCAACAAACGATCGACGCAGCCCGCTGGTGGTCAATCGCCAACGACATCGAGTTCAACGTTTCCAAGTGAAGAGTTATTTCCATGCAGCATAAGACTCATTTCTCCTACGTTCTGGAGAACCAAATACTACCGCACGCCATTGATGAAAGGGATTTAGGAGTTATGGTACAGGAGGACGTAGGATGTTTCACGCACTGTGCCAGAACATCATCTATGGATCTAAAGCAAGTGGGACTACTCAGACGTGTTTTCGGGCAGTTCGAAAGAGCACCGTTCCCACGCTTGTTATCAGCGTTCGTTGGGCCACACACGGAGTACGCCGTTCAAGTATGGAATCCATGGTTAAACCGCGACAAGAAGGCTCTAGAAAGTCCGCAAAGGCTGGCAACGAAATTGGTAAAAGGTCTATATAACAAAACATGCTCCGAAAGACTGCAAATATTGGGACTCTACTCATCCCAATACCGCCGACTTCGAAGGGACCTAATATTGGCATATCACATACTGCATCAACCCAACCACCCTTGCCGTTCTCTGCTGACTTTATCTCATAATGATCACCTCAGGGGGCATCCACTAAAGGTGGATTGCCGGTATCACTCGTGTGCGGCGCATGGAATTCTCTCCCATCTGGTGTGGTGTGCTCCTGCAATTGAACTATTTAAATCGCAACTTGCTAAAGCATTGGAACACTTAAAATTTCAACATCCGTGGGTGATCTTGCACATTATTATCATTGTTATTTTCTCTTTGTGAAATTATTCAAAACATTCTGTAAAAATCCTATGGGGCATGATAAGCTTTAGCTTTGCTAAATCGCCCATGATAAAACTTTGACTTTGACTTTCTTCCGCAACTGGTTGAGACAACCTTGTTGATTCATTCCCAGGATAATAATTTTGTGCTCATTTGATTCTTGATGTCACATGACAGTCCGTCTATTCTTGGGTTGATGGCGATGAGAAAGCTGGGACGTTCCTTATCTCTATATACCGATAAACTGAAATCCTATATAACTGAGGAAATTCGAAAGCCGGTAATCCGATGTACTGAGAATGCGGGAGGAATGAGAGTTCCTGAAGCAGTTTTGGAGGTCGATGGTGAGCCAGCATTCCTGAAAAGGCGTGTGCTGAATGCGGTCGACCGAATGGAGAAGACTAGAGTTATTTCCCGAGTGACGTCATAAAACTGGGCAACTCCGAATGTTGTCGCCATGAAAAGTGATNAAGGATATTTGGTGATTACCGATTGGCACTCAATCCCCGATTGCGAAAATGTGCAGCGACGACCATGGAGAAGGAGGACTTCATGAAATCCCTACACGGTTGTCAGTTTTTCTACAAAATTGATCTGCGAGAGGCCTACCTTCAAATTCCATTGCATTCAGATTCGCAGAAATTTACGACAATCAATAAACCGTGGGGATTGTTTCATTACAATTTCCTGCCGTTCGCGTTACACGTATCATCTGGGATAATTCAGTCCACAAAAGAGTTCTGAGTCTGATTTACGCGGTTTTATGATCTATCAAGACGATGTGATTGTGTTTGGAACCACTAAAGAAGTCCATAAATAAAAATTTGAATGAACTTTATGATAATCGGAATAGTATTGAACATCGAAATACTAGAACCCATACTTTAATGCTCAGAACTGGATTGGCTCCAACCCGAACTGCGGACACCAATGAAATACACGAGAAGGTGGTAGCAGCAAATGCTTATGTTTATTGATAGAATCGGAGCATGTTTTATAGAAAGTAATAGATCACATCATTGATTGATGACCGTCATCCAGTTATGTAATCGTTCGCGCAGACGCATCACATGTACTAATTCGGATGTAATGTTCTCCCGGTGTACCATTGGCCAAGCTTCCTGAACTGTGATTGGATGACATGAAGTTGCACCTGGTCGTACTTGAAATGCGGTCACGTATGTCTGGATCATCATGAACTTCCTGAGGGATTCCTGGAGAAAAACCATCTAAGTGCATATTTGGAATGATGGAATTGGAATTTCTGGGATTTACTGTCTGTTCCAAAGGATATCGACAGGACCCCAAACGATTCAAACCTCTATTGGATATCGAATCCCCGAAAGATCAAAATCATCTAAGATCAATTATGGGATACCTCCAATATTATTCACGATTTATTCCTAGTTTCGCCACCAAGGCCCAACCCTTGTTTGTCGCGCGATCCGCTGCGGAATGGAAATTGACCGTGGACTGTGAAAGCACCCTTCACGAATTGATACGGAATGTCACAGAACGTCCACTCCTGGTATCATTTTCTCCTTCGAAATCGATTACACTGGTGGCAGATGCGTCCGAGGTGGGCATTGGTGCCGTGTTGGAGCAAGAAGTACTTCCGTTGATTTGTATTTCCCGATTGCTCAACCATGCAGAGAAGGGGTGCTCGCAATCCCAGAGAGAAGCCTTGGCGGTGTTTTGGGCTGTCCGGAGACTGCACAAGTATTTCTTTGGACTGCACTTTACTATTGTGACGGATCATCAGGCGCTACAACTCTTATTCAACCCTAACAAGTCTATCGCTGAATCAACAGCCGCCGCGATTCAACGATGTAGTATTGCACTGGTANCTGGTAGCTTACTATTATGATATTATACATCGACCAGGCAAGACAATCCCGCAGGCAGACTTCTTATCCACTTACTCAGACTTTACTGCCGCAGAGAAATGTAATTTTGTCGCCCAACAGCACCGATTTCGAGGGAATCGTTGAGAAAGTATACAAAACAATACTACCCAGTGATTATTTCGGCCCTATAGAAAGGATAGCCTTCTGATATGAAGAAGGGACACCCTTAGTTCTACTTCCATCGGGAGGAGTTGGCTGGGTAACCGGACGTTGTTCTCTGTCGCGGTGACTGATCACACCTCCGCCACTCCAAAAAGCAGTATTAGAGGGCCTCCACAAAGACCAGTTGGGAGTGGAGAAGATGAAATCCCTGGCTCGACAAATTTGTTGGTGGCCTGATTTGGATGCAAACATTTGCAAAACTGCGAAGAATTGCGAGGCGTGTGTGCACGAAGTAAAGGCGAAACCGAAAAACTGGACTCGATGGCCAGAAAGTTATGCACCATGGCAACGGGTACATGCTGACTTCTGCGCCCCATTTCTGAATAGATCCTATGCCTTGGTTCTCATTGATTCATACTCAAAGTGGCCCGAAGTGTTTCCTACAAGTATGCGAACAACATCTTCCGTGATCCAGGCTCTGCGGAAGTGCTTCATTCGGGAAGGTATACTGCAAGTGCTTGTCACAGACAATGGATCTCAATTTAGTGTCACAGAGATGAAAACTTGGCTCAATAGCATTGGATGTCAACATTTACGTACAGCTCCAAAACATTCCTGTTCTAACGGTCAGGCCAAGATTCTTGTGAAAACATTCAAGAGCGCCCTGACAAATCCGATGTCAGTTACGGACCTGGAGACGTTTCTGGTCAATTTCCTACTGCATTACTGAAACGCGACACATGCAACTACCAACGAAAGTCCGGCAAAGCTATTTAAGTCACGGTGCCTCAGGTCTTCCCTGAGATGCGTAGATTCTACTTATATGACATACTTCAAGGGCAACGATCTGCGCCCGGTTCGTGGCATCATCACTAGAAATTTTGGTTAGTCAATGGTGGAGACAGATGCATTTGTCCACCGATGGCACATGGACCACATACATTTCAGAGACGAACGAGCCATCGGTGCATCAGAAACCCATGGCGAATAGGATAACCCTAGCAATTCTGAACCTCCTGAATCCGATGTAATGATGTTGAACAACAAGATGCAGTAAAACCGGCAGAATGGGAAGCCTCAACCTGTGCAACGCTAAGGAGATCACGACGAAAAGCAAGTCAAATTGATGAGGCACTCTTGAGGGAGGAAAGTTGTAGTGATCCTGTGACGAGTAGACACTCACCGCCGTGTAGCTTCCAGGTAACCAAGAAACGGAATAACCGACCAATCCTGTGGTCTTAATTGGCACCAACCGGATTGGCTGAATATAAGAAGGCAAACAAATAAACCACATCGTTGTCGATTGGAAATTGAAGAAGCGACCAATGATTGTTTGATGCTTGTGAAATATATATATATATGATTGATTTTCTGAATAGAATTAACTGCATCTACAGCTCGTCTTGGTTCTGCCTGACTTTGCGCTATTCAGTGGGTTTTCAGTCCGATTCCGAGTTCGCGCCTTTCGATTTCAGTTTTTTTTCCAAATACTGCAAAACAACTAAAAAATGACAGAGCCAATCACTCAAAGCGTTTAGTACCACAGTCCCTCAGTCGTTGATGGGGTCTATGTTGGATCTCTGACTATACCAAATCTAGGCATATAAGTGAATCAAAAGTATAATATCGATAATTTTACATTATTCGAACTTGAAATACTTTCTGAGGGCCTTCGACGTCACTGGTTTACTTTTGGTTTCATTGTTTTCAACGAACAGCTTGTCCGCATCTCACAATAAGCAAACTGGAAAACAGCTGATCGACGGGAGAATAGTGTCAATCAAACAATTCAGCCTTCTGTCTGCTACACCAATTTCCTTCCTTTTTAAATCGCGATCGATTTTTATCATAACTTGCCCTTTAGAAAGATTGACGATAAATTCATAGAAACATTAAGTGGTTCTTTGCAAAATTGTGAAAAAGTTTAGCCAAAACGCCAGAGACTCAAATGATAGAAGATACTATAACTTGGTAAATCTGCACAGACATTTTTATTACTGTTCCCGAATTACCAAACAAAAATATCCGTTGAGGGATGGAGAGGAAAACCATGACGCTGGACCATCTCTAAGTAATACAACCTGGAAATTACTCAGTAGGTGTAGCTTAACGTTAATTATCATCCAGTCCTGCATTTAAGGTCCAACAATCTGCAAGGTGAGATATTCTCGTTTTTCCACACTTTACATCGATCTACGAGCCTTCTCATCACCGTTGAACCATTTCGCATTCCTGTTTGACCAAGTTAGGCTTGAGAAACCTAGAGCAGTGCCCGATTCTTAATGAGATACCGTGACGACATGTAACATGCATGCTCAAGGTAGGTATAATATGAAGGTATATTGAATTACTATTTCAGTGTGTCCTCTGTATCACTTGGATGCTGAAGACGTGTTAACCACTTTCTGCCTATGATAATGAGATATGTCTTGGAACTTTTGAAAGAGGTAAATGCTTCTCAAACATATACTCATAAAGAAGTTGTCCATTTAAATCGTACGTCCGGCATGAAATCTAGGGTCATATTGTGATAGAAGGCAGTACAAAGAGAGTCCTGGTTAGCGACCGAATCAAGAATGGGGCTCATCCGACCAGACGCGCAGATGCAACGGCGGGAAGTGCCTCGCGAGACAATGTTGACTGCCACCCGAAACGAGCGAATCGACAATTATAGCCCGACAGACGATCCGCAGCTAACGGGAAAGGTACCCACCAAATGCCACAACGTTGGAGCTATCGATCAATGCATCTCGCGCCGCGATCGGGTCAAACCAGTCGGAATGGCACGCGGAAGAAGAGGCAACGTACGTGCCAAGTGCGGACCAAAACCAACAAGGAATGACCCACAGAAAGAAGCATGAATCATCCAGCCGAGCGGTTGAGAACTGACTGTATATAATCGAACGCATACACTGTTTTCTTTTGAATTGGATCAATAGACATTTTTTCTAGCCAGCTTGCCTTCTCGCTACAATATGTTACAGGTAAATTGTGGTAACCGAAATAGGTATAGATTATGGATCACGAATCACGGTCGCAACTGAAGCACAGAATCACATTAGCAATCATAGTCTGGGATCGCCCGTTACCGAGAGGCAGGAAAAACGTCACAGAAGTGGCGGTTAACTTATTGAGGAGAATCAACGGAATTAAAATAATATGTACAAAGGTAATGGCCTACTGGCAATCTTAACCACATACAAATTCGGTTCAAATCGCACGGATTCAGATTGGTTGGCACTAATGGCCTGCGGTTCGTCGTAACGTGGTTGACGTTATCTCGTAATCTAGGTTCATCACATCAATCTACGGAAACCCGAAATACTGCATCACACTCAGATTTGAACACTGGTCATGTGATCGTGTGTTCGAACTGGTCGGAGTAAACGCTACCTAACAGACAGATGATGACGGCCTGTATGAAAACCTGAAACTGTAGGTGATTGTTCCGTTAAAATGTTACCCACAACTAACAAACAAAAATCAAAGATTGCCGTGAACTGTTTCCCATGAGTTTTCCCATTTTTTTCACATTAAGTGTTCAATCAACTAGATTCCTGATAAAGGGAGACGGATCTGGATGCGAAGGTTATTCACATTAATGATACGCACTGCAAAAAGATGTTTCCCAGTGACACTCCCAACAGTGGCACTGAAGGTAAAGTCACCTCAAGAGTAATAGATTACAAGCTGAATTTGATGTATTCTACGTCAAACTTGGTCATCGGATATGTTCCCTTTTTCACCTGAAACGAACCTTATTTCAGCGAGGTCATTTCTATCCATGGCAAATAGATATGAATTTCCCGGAATTTACCAGCGGCATACATTGAACGAAAACGCAGTTTAGCGAACAAGCTTATTTTCGGTGACTCCTCAACGGGCTAATTAGTCACATTTTATATAACATCATTTGGTATAGAAAAGAGGAAACAAAATTGATGATTATTCAAACCGATATTTTGTTGTTATTTTCTACCTCAGTTACAAATCAGATATGGAGGATTCTACCATCGGAACTTACAATTGGTCCGTGTTACTTGTGTGATTTGGGGTGGGATTGGGAGGACGAAGATGGGAGGTGGAAGGCCATGGTAGATTGAGTGACTTAAGAGCCCCCACTCACTTTCCGATATGCTCAGTATTCATCAGTTTCAAATAACACAGAAGCGGTAGTTAGGATTATCATCGTGCGTTCATATCACACCACCCACCCCCGACCAACCTGCTCACTTTGGTATGTCCCCAAGCAGACTTTCACTAGTCGTTATCACATTAGAGGAAAAGAAAGTTAAGGAATAATTTAAAAATAATTGAAGAGGCTACTGCTATCATATTTTGTGCTCTGATTCTTCCCTTACTATAACCAGTGCGATTCGAAATAACTTAGGCATTTGATGCTATCAGTTTGGAATTCTCTTAACCTGTCAACTTACGGAAATCTGAGTAACAGTTTGATTCCCGCTCCAGTGTGTTTGGATTTAATCGACCACCGTGAGGAAATAACATCCGGCTCTATCACCTGTTTGTTCATTTTTATCTGAAGGCGCGTTACAGTGACTGAATATTATACCTCCATCGGATTGCAACAACGGTTCGAATTTTTCCGCTGATTCAAACCAGAAAGCAGTTTGAATTCCCAATCTGCTAGATGCGTTGTTTAATTCAGTCGCATATTTTCGGATTTCGGGGACACTCAACAACCTCAACACCGACTGCAAGTAAGAAAATCAAGCTCAAAATCAACAACGAAGAAGCCATAGATAAATGTGGAGTTGCAAAGACTCCCGGCTACATGTTTGCGGTAATCGAGTATCGTTGTTCACCTAATGGCTATATATCATCAATCACTTCAAGCCTTCCTGTACTTCAAACAAACTTTGCATGGTAACTACAGATGTAGCATCTCTGTTGGACTTGCAATGATAAAACAGTGTCGCGTTCCTTAGGGTAAACATTGAAAACCGTTTCTCTGTTCATTTCCATAGCTGATTCGCAAACATTTCGAATACCCTAAATTTGATGAACGAATGGCACCGGAGTCCGTTGTTCACTAATACCTCTATGATCTGATGCCCGAGTGGACTAGTGTGATGTCGAACTAGCGACATCAATTTTACACTCTATTCTGATTGCGAAATGTCATGCTTTAACACGGGTGTGTATGGAACACTCAATATGTGATTCAACAAGCGAAATTAGACGGTAATATCCTCAAACATTGTAACATACAGGTGCGATTTTTTATCTATACGAAAAGCTATACTGTGTTAGTGTTCCTCATGGGAAGAGAACTTTACCCGGTTGGGATGAGCAGAACTATTTATTTATTTATCACATAGATACCCTTTTCCCTTAGAACGCCCCCTCTCCGAATGAACACGTTTTTCCAGTTTCGACTGAATTTGCGACGGTAACTCTTCTACAGTGAATATCTACATCCACTGAGCACAATCATCGGGTTAGGTAGTTATAGAAAATGCACCGCTTGGCTCTTTGCAAAAGAGAACACACTGACCCTCGTTTTCAGACAAGTTTCGAAAGTTACACTGGTGAAACCACTGCAGGCCATTTAGGGAAGTCATTTGAACCTTAAGACGGTGTCAATGGACGTTCGGGAGTTCCGTTTCTTGTTCTGTACGTCCATTCGCTTGACATTTGCGGCTGTGACCATTACGAATGCACCACACACATTTAACCTTGGTTCACCGTAATTTTCACACCACGATAGTTGCACTCGACGGTATCCACATATTCCATGGGTAAAAAGTTCGTAGCCCCCCCCCCCCCTGATAAA
>UZAN01043616.1:19720-37863 GCA_900618425.1 Echinostoma caproni
CATAGCTAATTCCAACAAGCTGGATAACTTGGTCGTCGAGAAACCGCGGAAAAATCAATAGGGTTCATGAGCATTCTGTGGGAGCGAGTTTCTTCCAACATCTGATCGTCTGGTGTTGATTGTTCTGATTCTAATCACATGAAATATTGTATTCATCGTGAGACATCTAGGGATGTGTTATAACATAAGAGGATATTGTGAGGTGAGTAAAGTCGAATCGGGATCAACTTTTATATCCACTTTTGAGCGATTCGCAATTCTGTTCGACGGGAAATCAGCTCGCGTGTTACCTTTCTCTGTGGGGTGGCGAAAAATGAGCGCGAGATACGAGACGTCACAGAGATGCCTGACGTTTATTTCGCCGTTAATTTTTTCAGTGTACTTTGCAGAAGTTATAAAATCATGGGGTATTGATCAGTGTTCTAATCTGGAACCTTGAGCAGATCCAGACATCGGTGTTGAACTTTATTCACTCTACTGCTTCGATCAACGTTCAGTGATATCGTGGAGTCACAATCCCATCGTTTGTCACAATCTCAGAAGAAAGCCAGATGAAGGCCGCTAAGTTTGTGTTAGAGCTTAGGGGAGCAAATGTGTTCTCGCGTCCATTCGTCGAGTCAAGCGGTGACTATTCAGTTGAGTGAACGATCGTCCAAGCTTTACTTGAGTGTCACTATGTATGTGTCTGCGTTTGTGTAACTATATGTATCATTCGAGAATGTGGTCGAAACCGCGTGACCCACGTCCTTCAACATTTTCACTTTGATGGAGACCACCCGACAAGAAAATTACCGAAGGTCATTGTCGTGTACTTTATGCACACCCACCATCAGGCATGCATACATTTTCGGCCTTCACACATTCCGACAATAATAATTCCGACAATAACCTCAATGACGTAGATGCAGTTGATCGTTGTTGGCGTGAGGTTGACCACCGATCATGTTGAATCGTTAGCGTACGAGAGAGGGCGTTGCGGGGGTGGATTAAACATTGTGCATGATTCAACAGGTACGAAAACAAATGCGGCTTTTGTCCGTCAAATGTCTGCACACAAAATAGTACGGAGTCTGACAAAACTGAACGCTTGGGGAACGATACATGCATGTTAACCACAGGTTTTTTCGCGTTCCCATAAAGAAAAGCGGATCAGTTAGAATTCCTGAATTTGCATGACCCAAGTTATGCCTGTTTCCTGAAGGTAATAAATTGATCACCAATACCGAAAACCATTGACGTGACCTATCCGAAGGGGCAATAGGAAAGAGTGCTTTTTGTCCGAATTAGGTTTGTAATTATTGAATTACAGGTTGTTCACCTGTCTACAACCTACACATTTTGCAAATCACTTCGTCGAAACATCATTTAATTTTTCATTGTGTGACTTCAGTTCCTTTCATATTGGAATTAAATGAAAGAATAATCGAGTTTCCTTTAATTCTGATACTGATTACATGTAAAAACAGTTCTCCGGGAGAGACTATGGGTCATTCAGCGGGCGATGATTTCAAAGATTCTCATAACTAGTTTATAATATAGATTTTTGCGGTATTTAAAACCGAATTTGGTACCTGTACCAATGCAACTTATTGCAGAGACCCAAATTAATTATCTTCGATAAATCTCTATCTACACATCAATTCATATTGTTGATTAGTAATTTCCTATTTCTGAGTGCATCTGCAGTGATTCAATTGAGATTTTGATTTGGGCCTTTTAAGAATAGTACTATTTTGGGGTTTCGAATATACTGTACAGATCGAATGGGCTAACTTAGACCTAGGAATCTAAATTTATTAAGTCATTCGTTCGAGGCGTTGGTCGCGCGGCTCATTTTGTTTATTACGCATTTGTGTGATGGACAGCAGACGGGTCGGTCCCCATAGTCACGAATACCTGCTGTTCAGGGATGGAAACAGGTAATCTAAGCATTGGGATCTGCAGTGGGGAACGACATAAGGCCCCACTAGGTTAGGCACGATATTGAACCGGATGACACAAAAACTGCTTAATATCAAAGTTGGGTGGCTGTGGCCGGGCTCGGACCTCTTATCGTAGGGTCCAAGGACTAAACCACTGCGCCGCCACGACTCATGGTTGAGGGGTTCAACTTCCAGCTGAAAAGATCATAGCCTGAGTTCCAGCTGGGATGCGGAAGTACGCAGTACTGATGAGGCTCCACAGGAAAAGGAATTGTTTGTTAAGCATAAATAAAGCCCATCGCAAATAAAATTCTTTAAGTCGCCTCACATGACTAAGTAATATTTGGGAAAAAAGAAAACGCCCTTCGTCAGAACATCTTTATCCTATTTGATAGGTCTCACATGATAAACACAGTGTAACACTCATCCAATCTGATGATTTGAAATAAAAGCAGTTACGAATTTCTCTGTCATATGAACAGCGTTTCGTACTGGAATGATAGATGCTTTGGTTTCTTTGCTTCATTGCTTCCCTTTTCAGAAGAATTCCTAAATACTGAGGATAAAGTTCATCGTTGCAACCATTCGACTGTGAAGTTCTCAAACGAGATTACTAATGAAGTAATTTGGCTCGCGTGTACATGCAAGCTGTCTGTGTTCAAGGTAGTAAATGGCAATAAGTTGTGCTGGAAGCTGAAGTGAAAGCAAGTTGGTGACACCAATGATCCTCAGGGAAGTTTAAACTTGTTCTGCAATCAAATTCCTAGGCGTTATTTAATGAAATTACTCATTCATGGTTGAGA
The DNA here is from genome assembly GCA_900618425.1 of Echinostoma caproni. Taxonomy (NCBI): domain Eukaryota; kingdom Metazoa; phylum Platyhelminthes; class Trematoda; order Plagiorchiida; family Echinostomatidae; genus Echinostoma; species Echinostoma caproni. Next base: position 22,446 of record UZAN01043616.1, read on the forward strand.
AGTGCATGTAATAAATTATCAATCTACGGAACAATAAGAAGTACCATGGTGGTATGCAACGACCCACCAGGGTAGCTGACTGTAACTACTTCATGCTGCTCAGCTTATACAAATCCAATTCAAAACTGGGACGGATTGTGAACTAGGCTGTGTAAAAACAGATCGCAGTATATAGTTGTGGGGATCCTGGTCTAAGAGATAATGCATACCACGGAGTGACAGGTTACAGTTTTCGGACAACTGTAGTGAATCAAGCTCTCCAGGTGACGTCAGCAATGTGCGTACGTGTCACAGCTTCTGAACTGCATACCTTAAGTCGATTGTGCCAGCCAATCAGAAACCGTTCGGCCCCGATTGATGCTGGATCACGCCAAAAATACTAGAACGCGATTGGCAAAGGCCAGAATGACCAATGAGCTTGTTTTGTACGTATTTTTTAATACCACTAATTTCTTTCAATAAACTAACTACACTTGTGGCCTTTTCCTCGCCCCTCGGTTAAGTGGGATATTACGTGCAAGTGCCAGTGTGATTACTAATCAGTGATTCGTATTCCGTGTTCATTGCGTTTTACTAATACTATTACTACAATTAATGCAATAGTGCATTACGTGCTATTGCCGACCACCGACCCCTCGTTTTCCACAATTTATAGGTAGCCAAACCACACGGACTGCACAAATTTCGCATGCTGATTAGATAACTCATTACTGTAAGAGGAAACCGAACGGAATTGGATTTTGACTTTGATAAACTGGTTTATCTCATAAATGTCTCCCTCGGGGTGCGCAGTGCTATTACCCCCAGTCCGTTTTTTTTTTCATTTTACTTCCTTTTATTGAATATACAAAGATACAACTTTCAGGAAGGGAGAAGCGGCCAATCAAAGGGCTGCCATATAATAAACAAGTAGGGAAAGTCAGGCGGTGTTGGTGGGATTCGAACACTCGTCCTCCGGGGTGATAATTGGTGACGTTACCACCGGGCCACCACCGGTTGGTTAGAACTGCCTATATTACACAGTTTACCGTATTCATCTGGTCTTATTGACTATTTATTCACGTGATATCATTGATCATGACAGACATTTGCCAATGCTCTTCCAGATCGGCTGTCCGTAAACCATCTCAACATAATTTTAGGCCACCGTTATTCGATCGATGCATTCTCACTTCACATTCAAAGAATTGTAAACCCGTTTCTGATCCACACCCAATCTTGTGTGTTCTGATTTCCTGTATTCTGTAGCGGACCCACGACCATACTGTATAATCGGGTTGCAATTAGAATTAGGTTATCAGTATATGGCCTTCCAGCACCTTTGCGGTCAAACAAGGATTATGCACACGTTTTCAGTTTCCTGAATCCTCTGGCACCCAGGCAAAGGGAAAGACAGGTTTCACCTAGAAGCTTTTCACACGGTTAGAGTAACTTGTTTTATTAGTTAGTTAAGCGGAAAGAACGAATAGGACAGAAATTAAAGACATAACCCCCTGACTGTTATCACCGAATGTTTATGTCAGGTCAGAACAAAATCTATCCACACTTTGTCAGGCACTCTCTCACCAAAGTTGTCAAACAGTCGTGCCGGGCGTGAGTTATTATGGATCAGCTGGGTAGTGAATAAATAAAAGTCACGAAGTAGGTTCTTCTAAACGCAATTTTACACCGGTTTTCATATGATCCCATATGAGAGTGTCCATTCCGTTTGAAAATTCCAGCCAAAATGAAAGAACGATCTAAATAATCATTGCCGTTGTATTTGTATGAATGGAAAAAGTATATCTATTATCCCAAAATGAAGTTGTCACATCAATGATGCGAGCACTGATTCGTTGTAACGATTCAAATAAGGTAATCAGTTACAGAAACGCTGCCTGACCTCAAATGTATCAAAACCTTAGTCGGCAAATATTCTGAATTATAATCCTTTTTGTCAGCTTTCACAGTTGACCTTGTTGAAAGTGCTCAAGAAGGCAGGAAGAACCCATGGTGTATTCGAGGTTCGTTCAGCAGAGTAATTCAGAAATTTTCGAGATTTGACAAGATAACTATGTCTTTATCATTCAGAAGACACATCGTAATAGAAACGAGATTTTCGGCAGACTGCTTTACCTAAAAATTTGACCGATACGGTGACCTGTGCTGGCTTTTAAAACCCTGCAAAATCCTTAGGGAGTTCGATTATTTGGATTTTTTTCCAACAAATAAATGAATAATTAATTTTAATCAGAAGGAATGAACAAAGAAACAGAAATAACCTCTAGGTGACAAATAAAAATATGATTCGGAATTTAATTTAGTTTGATTGTAAACGAAACAATCTCGTTTACTATCTTTTCCAGCCCCCCCCCCCGAAGCCTGTATTAATTGATTTTGAACGGACTATTTATTTTCATGGTTTGATACCATAATCAATCACTAGTGTTTCATACGACCTTAAACTCCATGATCCCACTTGCCGCTGACCCCCAAACAGTGTACATTTGCTTTTATACAAACCACGAAAAACGAGTCAAGTAATCAAATTTTCAACTAACTGTGATTGTACAGGATTGGAAATGAATTCATCGAAAAGATATCTTCGCCTCCATTGTGTGATCTTAATGAAATATTCCTGAAATCTTATTACAACATTTGTTCTATCCGAGCCCACACTCCAGTTTTGGTATAGTTAAGGTTCCTTGCCTGACGGTCTTAGGTTCGCTGCACGCGGCAAGCTGATCGATCGATCTCGGGAGAGATTTTCCACCGTTCCAGACATTCGTTTTTATGCCATGCATATTGACTTTATTGACATCCGTATAGTATGTTCATGGATGCCAAATCGATGTGTAATCGACGTTGCACTTCCGGCTCGAGGATTGGATCAATGGAACCCACCTTGGATGCAATCTATCCGGCCATCAATGTCATGTTGCAGATTTGAATGTTGTCGCGTGAGAACTATCAAACTGACGAGGGGTTGCTTGATTCCGGGCTTTATCAGACGACCACTTGATTCTGTGACCGTTAACCGCTGATCAAGATCAGTTTTGTGAGAATAGTCGATCCGTAAGACAATTCAAAAGTCTGATTGGAGTGAAAGGAGAATGATTGATTTGAACTGACTATCCTTCGGACTTCACCTTCACGTGGGCTTATACAAGTTATATAGATACCAATAAACGATTTAAACATCCGACAAGAGGTAATGCCATTCTGGAAAATGTGAATACTAAACTTTCCGATCACGACTCTCTTTGTTAGAAGGCCCCGTTTTCTACTAGTGATTATCGGCTTCTACTTAAACCTAAAATTTACCCATCTTGCGCATTCATTCAGTTTAGGTATATTATGGTTACGCACCATGATCTTTCACTGATAACAGTGCTCTCCTCAATCAGCCTCTGTATATAACTGCAACGTAGGACTATTTATTCGAGGGTAAGCTCATTTCCTCCCTTTGAAGTTGTCTATAAATCCCACAATTTGGTTGCGGTAGTTCTACAAAATAATACTGCNTTTGCTCGACAACTACTGAGGCATGAACGGAAGACTAGCTTGTAAAGGTTACCGCCTCTTCTATGATCAACGTAAAATTTGAAGCTAGACAGCGCTAACATCGATCAGTTGAACACTTTATTTTACTCCATACTCTCCAGCTTTGATGCACCGCCAGCCTTTATACCGTAAGGCTATTTCGATTTGCAAACCATCACTACAGGAGAAAATTTCAGGCTTCCTTAATCCTCCAAGCCAAAGTCTGCAGTTGGCGCTGATGGTCTATCTTCAACATTTTTCACTATGGTGCTGACCCATCAACTTAAGTGAAGTTAGTAATTATCAATAAACCCGTTGTTCAAACAGCCAGTCAACTTGATAAAAACAAGCTGGTTTTTAGTGCATCATGGCAACGTATGATAATTTACAGGCTATAGGTTACGAAGGAAAAGTAAAATGAACTAGTTTGGCAGTCGTAATTATTTTCAGCGACGACTGGGTAACCCGAATTCTTCAAGTTATTTATTCGGGTGTTTCTTGACGGCTTCCTTGTCAGCAATCTGGCTATGGGAATTTGAGTGCTTGCACGAATTGTCTTTGAGCACACACACAAAGGGGTGTGTGAAGACGGATGCTGGCCACTTCCCTTTAAAGTCGTAAACCACAATTTGAAGGTGGTCATATATACTGTGTTGTAATGACATGACTAAAATACACCGATATTCGTTGACCTCTGCTCTATTCTAAAGTCATGGCAATCGGCTAATAATGAATATTTCCTATAAAGGTGCTCTCCAACATTTGATGTAAACATTTCTGCCCCATTTATTTCTGTCGCACAATACCCATTCGTCAGAATCCTTTTCAGATAGCTCAAAAACTGCTTTACTCTGTATCATCTGTCGGTCAGTTTACCATCAAGTTTCGGCGGAGTTTAGTGATTATTGTCTTGCATTTGACTGGGCTCTTCACTACTTCATCCGGCACGAACCGGAGCTGATTCTCTCTGCGGTGTTAGGCTATCATAATGACAGTCGAGCGCACAAAGCTGGTTTTCCAAGTTGCTTTATTATTCACCTACTACCTGTTGCATCACCTGCCGAAAAGCACGCGGCCTGAAATCCGTTCTTTTCTGGTGTGACGGTCAGAGGCTTTAGACCTCCTCCGAAATGTTATAGCGGAGAACAAAGTCATTTACGTTCAGTGGGCGACACGAACGTTGCATTGGGACTATTAGACCAACATGAGTCCAAAATTGACAACTCTGGTTATGCAAAATCCCTTGATGTCCCGCTAGCGCTGCGAAATCATCTTTCATCACCTTACCGTACCGAAACGATAAGTGCTTCTACGTGCGATATCTAAACAGGCTCCATCTCAGCAGTAGACACCGCTGTTGAAAGCGACACGAACCTCACAATAGACCGCTGACCAATAAGTCTACGGATCAAGCTCCACGTGCACACCAGTTCGATCAACTAACCGAAACATTCAGCGTGTCCCAGCTTCCAGGTCAAGGTGATGCAAGCAAGTCAGGTGTCCATAGTAATCCAGCGATGCATTTCACCATGATGCCTTATTGCGGTTGTAAATTACTAATCGTTTCTCGGACGCTTGGTATGAAACAATTCGAAAACAACTATCCCAAGGAGTTTGACCCGGGTATTACAACTACTCACGTAGAGACTGTGGTGGCAGATTGTGACCTTACGCACATCACAAGAGCACAGAAGTGATAAAATGAACCCATAGGCGAGGAGATTTAAGCATTTGGGCAACGGTCGCCAACTACATTCGATTAGTTGCCTAACTAAATCGCAAGACCGCAACCACGGAAACGACTATCTAACGGGTCAAGGTTATGAGGAACCCACCGCCAAATACGTACGTGGTCTCTGATAACATAACACGAATATCAACTCAGGTAGGTGTTCATTTTGAATGCAGTAAAACAAAACGAATAATTACAAAGAATAATCAGGGATAGTTTAATGCGCCAGGATCGCCGCGAGCTCGTTCAAATCCAGCTTTCCGTCCTGGTTCTTATCATTCGCCTTGATGAAGGCCTCAACCTTGGCCTTGTCCAAGGTGCATTTTTCGGTGCTGAGGAAGGAATGCAACTCCTCCACTGAGACCTTCATGTCGCCATTTTTGTCAAGCACCTTCAACAATTCCTTAACTTCTGCTAGGCTGAAATCAACGAAAGCATAACCCGAGTTACAGCTTACAGCAACCTCATCAACAATCGTAAAGCGACATCGTGCAATCTCATGGATCACTCACCTCGGCATTTTGCGGATAGGCTGAAGAGATTTGCAAAAGTCTCACGGCGGATCTAAAGCGTAGGAACGAAAGGAAAAAAGGAAGTCAGCCAAAATGAATCGACAGAAGCACATCGAAGCAAGACAATGACCGGCAGAACACAACACGTACCGATGGACGTTCGGTCCGCTACTCGATGGGTTCTAAACTTATAGGTTACGAACCCAAGGTCGAATAAAAATAATCCAATCACATGCAAGGGGACAGATACAAACCAGTGAATCAAATACGGTTCAGTGATTTGATAAAAAGTGCCTCATTGGTCATTCGTGAGGGGTTCCGAATCTTGGCCGCCCAAGTGATAGGCACATGATTGGCCAAAATTAAGTTCGCTTGTATGGGCAGGGGGGAATGTACCGTGGTCCGAATGCAGGCATTAGTTGTGCCTCACGTGGTCCCGTTAATAAACCAGGACAGCGCAGTTCCGCGCATTTCAGCAACCGCCCACGTGGTTTGCACCTGTCTGGAGTTGGTGTGCCTTTGTAGAGACCGAATGCCACTGAGTGCAATCCCATTCGTCAATGCTCGACTCGGAGGACACGTTTGTGAATCACGGTGACAAGAACGCTGTGTTTTCCTTAGCAGTACCACGCTACTCGGGGAGACCCATGGCGGGTCTTTGTTCCGTTATCGTAGTCAGGTCAGGTACTAAGACAACGTAATGGCATTACTTATTACTGCCAATTTATCAGTAGAATATCCACCGCGCGCTAAAATTATCGGACTAGAAAATTTACCAAACCAGAGTAACAATGGTCGTTTTTATGCAGTGAAGATATAGCAACTGAGAAAAAGTTACTACACTAAAGTCCTAACTACGAATGCATCCAATTAAGGTGGGACCACAACATAGAATCGGTGCCATAACAGTTCTTTCTTATCCGTTAGGTAGACCATCTCCCTTTTGCTACAGAATGGCAATATTTAAACTCTGAATTCTCCTGGAGAACATTGTATAAGCGCCTGTGCTAACAATTCCGTCTTCAAGAAGGTTTAAAGCACAAGTAGATCGTGATATGTCGATACATTCACACAGAGATTTACCGATAGATGATATAAAGATCACTGTTGAACTATTCTGAAATATGGACTCCGTAAAAAGGGAACACCTCCATGCGGTATATGACGTGTGTATTGCAGCGTTAGTTCCGTGGAAAGGATGCCATCTCAGCCATCTTGATAAATGAATGTCACTTATCCCACAACTTCACTGACGAGGAATTGAAAGTTCCGTTTGCTCACATAGGTAGCCAGACTACGCTCATGGTGCAAAGCTACCAGCCAAATCAAAACAGTTGCAGAACACGAACAAATCTTTCGTCTAACCGAATGCAACTGCTTGTTTCTTAGCATCATGCTGATAATACTGCGGAATATCCGTTATTCCCGGTTTCAGCTTTGTCTGGACAAGCAACATCACTGACCGCGTTTGTAACGTCTCACATTGACAGCTGTCAGTATACTGTATTTTATACCGAATCAAATAAATACTTCATATTAGCTCGTAATTCGACAATGGGGTTTGGTAAAATGCCTACCGCCTAACCCATATTGGAATCGCTAAGCCAAACCTACAGTTAACTGGTCTTTAACCGATTGGTTTTTCGAATGCAGATTGGATAACTGGATCAATATGTTCGGAAGGGAGAGATTATAAACAGAGATTGTATGCATTGGGCAAGAACAAACAGACGTTTTAGATGTTTCCACCACTACACACATCAATATGTTGAGTGGCAATCTAATAGTCTAATAAGAGCATTTTCTGTTCTGCAAAAAGTGAACACTTCGTGTCACTGTGAAAAAATGGCAGGTTAATCGTTACGGGAAGTAGGGATCTTGACGACTAGTCGACTGCCCAAATACATTGGCCCTATTATTGATGGTCACCTGACGGATCTTGGGCAAGAGAAAGCAAAGCATAGACTGTGTAATCGTCATACCATGGCCCTGGAAGCATTGTCTGTACGATTTTGTCGTGCTATATCGCGTTTTATTTGTCAATAAAATTCCGTGCAATGCATAACTTTCATATATCACCTACTTGCAGTTATGTAAGTAAACGAACGATACTGACTTTCCTCACAATATATTGTTTTTGGAAATAAGTGGATATGAGCGGCATGTGATCGAATTAAATTCTACTGCACTAAAGTTGCGCTGTGGATTTCATCAGGTCGATCGGCTTATTGGTACAATTGGTTAGGCGTAGTTAACCACGAGCAGATCGAGAGCAATCCAATCACCTGCACCAAGTCGCCTGTAATATGTATGAATCAGATTTATTTCCTCGAGTCAGTTCGGGATAAATTAAGTTGATAATGATCATCATCGACCATTGTACTACTACCTTTCCCGTTGAACAATCATGAATGATGAACGTGGTCTCGGCCAATCGAAGACTGTCAATCTATGAGTGGTCAAGTTGGGTGGCCGTGATAAGCCTCGAACACACGAACTAAGAGATAATGGAGTGACGGGTCAGATTGCTTGTCCGTCATCAATCCATCCAGATTTGTTTGGTCAGTCGGTCAATCGATTGAAGTCCGTTTCCTTAGTAATCTGTTTTGTGAACTTTGTCACATTCGGCTAGCCTCGATGATGGACGTATTTGTTATTACTCGGCTTGTAAATAGATCCTGTTTAAGAGGGTGATCAATTGGAGCTCCAGTGTTTAGACCATTGACCACCCGGTGGACAAAGTAATTCCTTGTGACTGTGCATATTGTCATGTACACAGTGTCCAAGTATTCTAATGGCAAATGTCGTTTTATGCATCGAGACTTTTATTTCATCTACGGGCCACTGATTCACACAGTGCTTGAACTGCCACAGTATTTTGCACTCCATCCCAACGACACATGTTCTTGCATAAGCCACATTAACAGGGTCATCATTAAGAGGTGTTTGGTCTTGGTACACTATACTGAGTTGTATGATCCTCATAGCTAATTCCAACAAGCTGGATAACTTGGTCGTCGAGAAACCGCGGAGAAAACATCTGCGTTCAGTAGCATTTTACGGGACATATTGTATTTTATACCTGATATAAAATAGGTGCAAAATCATTTTCTGATTTTGTCAGTGAAAGTGAAAACCCACCACTTTCAAGAATTTCGAGTCATTTTAGCAAATCTCGTTTCTCGGTTTTCTGATTGTTCAAAGCGAATAGGTGTTTATTATCTCGGAATGTGCTCATTGATTAAGAACACAAGGTAGCGAACATATGTTTTCGGTGAATTCCTTCTGAAGCCTTTACAATCACATTTATATGAAACATTTTCAATGCGGTCAAACAGAAAAGGTTGATGAGTCATGTGCTTGACCATGAGCCCAAGGTAACTCGGAATTTGGGCGCAGTTTGGATCACATAACTATGTCGTTACGTCATGATGTTACATCATGGTCGTCTGAACAGGCGATTTTCTCTTCCCCTGGCCAGTGGAGTTTGAGAGCTTGAATCAATTTGCGTTTTGTGCGCAGCTCAGGCTTCATGAGTCAGATGCTAATCGCCTCTGCGGTTACTAACGTCCGAAACCGTATTGTTCTCGAGGGGTGTGGTGAGCCTCAATAAATGATTGTAAATGCCGAGCGCATTTCAACCAAGTTATCCGTCTCTACCAGATGAGCAACGATCGAGCTTGACACAGCTACACTCCCACCCTGTGTGAGCCACCGTGGTTTGTGTTCTTTGATCCGTTGAGATAACTGCTTTGTCGTTCGACCTACATAAGGCACACCACAGATGCACTTGATTTTGTAGACAATCATAGATGAGGTCAACAAAGTTAGTTTATCTTTGTTGTAGCATCGGATGTTTGGTGACGTGGAGAACACACATAGCTGAGCGGCATTGAATGTAGATTTCACTACTGAGGATAAAACTCTACTGACCCTCTAAGTGGCGACATCGCCTATGAAAGGAATTTTTACAAAAGCATTTTGTTCTCCGCTTTTGGTATTTTTGTTGACTTATTCTTTTCAGTTTAATTACGGTCGACAAACTTCTCAGGATAGCTATTTTCCAGTAAGGTTGGCCTCACCAGTTCAAGTTCGTCCTTCAAAGTATCTTCTGAACAGATACGCCTTGCCCTCTGCAGGAGACTGCGTGTGAGGTTACGTTTTTGCTGTTTATTATCATCTGATGAGACTTAAAATATCTGGATGTTCTATAAGGCTTATTACGACACACATGTTTTGTGTACCCAACTGGCTACGATTAGGTCAAAGTATTATTCAATACATTTAACAGTAGAAATCCAAATGCGTCCAAATGTTTCTACACGCCAACACTCGATCAGCAAGTCGGTTGGTAGTCAATCTTTCTGTATTGGTAATCATAAACATAAAGCTAGCCAGGATTGTGTTATTCACGAAAGGCCGGAGCTGCAACTCGATTAAATTTTCTACCGAACCCAAACCATTGCCAGTCTATTTGGACTACAGAACGATCAGAAACGCATCTTTGGACAAAGTTACCTATCGTTTCATGTAAACATGGCTCAATTCAATACATGCGTTTGATTCATACATATCAGACAGCTATTTCGGGGCACACCTGTGAGAAGGCGAACGTTTGGCGACGCAAAAATATAGCTTTAGGCGGGCTCCCCAATGCGTATCATGAAATACGGACGCACCATGTGTGACCAATGCGCCTCTTACCACAAAAGTCCTCGAATCTCTGCGCAGCTGTTCCATCCCGCTTGCTAGGAACCACCGTCAACGACCATGTACCACATCTGTTAGAAACGGAACCCAAACAAGAAGGGTTGATCAAATAGCATGTTGTTAAAAAAAAAATTTTTGTAAGTACCATGTGTCAATATTGACCAATGAGTTACCCATATCCTTCCCCTATTTTCGAATAGGATGGATTGAAACCCGCAGCACGTCATGCGAACAAGTGCTACATAGGTTTTATTGATCTGCAATTGTAGCGTAGTCAATGGTAGAAAGAACGTCACCCACAAACAGGATCTAATGTTCGTTTATGATCATCCTCAAACTCAAAATGCGGAATCCAACGGCGCGTAAACAACACGAATGGATATACATAAACTCAAGCCGAGTGACAGCAAACCTGTCTACTACTACTACTACTACTACTACTACTACTACTACTACTACTACTACTACTACTACCATTACTACTACTACTACTGCTATGGTACCACCATTGATCACCATAGACGCGTGACTTTGTTAAAATAACTTCACATGACATTCCTTCTAATTGTGTGGTGAGCGAATGGAAGTTAGCTTTGTGGTCATAACCATGCAGTGACAACTAAGATTTCACATAATTCTGAACGCGAAAGATTTGATCAAAACGATGTAGCTTGAGAATAAGCTGCAGCGTTTTCGGTGAAACTCATTACAACGATATGGAAACCAGCTGTTCGATCCGTTAAGTTAGTCATCAAATGGTAACAAGCCCAATAACTAAATAGAGACATTAACTTTTGCATTTGTGTTGCCTTACTTTTTCCATATGATTTTGATTGATCATCTGTTCGACTCCATCCTCACCCACAATCGTCAGTTCATCCAGTCGACTGTACATTCGGGAAGTTTCCCCTCAGAGCTCATCATTAGTGTATACCCACCGTCCCACCTGGGACTTGCACTCCGGACCAATCGCATGTGTGCGTAGCCAATATACCGAACGGCTTCGCCATTGCAAACTGCCAGTTCACCCTATTGATTAATTTACTTCCTTTTTTCCTTGCTTGATCAGACGAATGAAGAAAGCACGGAGACCTTAACCGGAACACAAAAATACCACGTTCTGCAGATAAAACATCTCAAACAAAGCGTCTTTCCGGCGTTTTGATTTGACAATTATTGCTGAGTTAATTTAAAGGATATGGGACCTGGTGAACATGCGAGCGCTACCCAGTTTCTCATCACGCTTTGGACTCTTCTTTAGCCACAACCGATGGCCCTTTCGTCCCGATTCAAAAGCTTTAGGCAGTTCGCCGTGAGTTCGATTAAAAAGAATCGGAATATTCAGAGATCCGCAAACATTTTCATTTTATTTCTCCAAGACTGATGTTTTAAAGTTTGGTGAAGCAAAGAGCAGGTGTAAATGCTATATGCTGAGTAGTTGACTGTTTTCATGGTGTTGAATGTTGCCGCTTGAATAAACTGATAACAAAAAATGGTCATCTGTTCACTTCTTGCTGTCTGCCAGAGCTGGTAAGTGCAAACAAGATACAGGTTATGTTGCATGTAAAAATGTTTACTTACAGAACTAGCACATTTTGAATACTTTTCCTTCGCATTGTCCTCAGACGATATTCGATTCGGTCAAGAATCTGACCATTCAATCCTCGGAACGAAAGTTAGATACCGCTGAGGCAAACAAGCCAACAAGTTAATTAGTTATAGCAATCAGGGATGTTGAATTTGTACGTTGAAGAAGCTAAATACAATGTATGGGGCTAACCCAGCTAGGGAAGCTCAAAAAAGGGTTGTGAAGGATTTAGAAATTCCCCGTCCACTAGAGGACCGAATTGGGCACATTAGCGTGTTCATCCATCGCCGGTATCTAAGAGAATGTATATCGAACAAAAATTATACAGCATATTGTTTCAAGTGTCTACTAAGCGTTTTCGCTTTGATTTCTACTGGCCAACCAGGTATTCCAGTAGTCTTGATAGTTGACAATCATTAAAGATCATTGGAGAGGTTTAGATTCGCAAATATACATAAACCAACAAATGTGCGACAACTAGTTTCTTTAAGAAGCCTTGGAACACCAACATTTGTAAAAATATTATGCACACAAATATACTTTCTTATCTAATTAGCTTACAGCAGCATGACTAACGTGTCTGCGTTGAGGCTATAGGGCTGTTCATCGCGGCTAAATAACTGTGGGTCCGTTCACCGACCTTGGCGATTTGTTTGCAAACGTTTCATCACGGGTCGACGTAAGATCTTCCGTACTTGAAAGAGAAAAGTGAAATAAACGTTTCTTTTCCATGAAGATTATTGTACCAGGATTTGTTTGGCACACAGTCTGGCCTCAGACGTGCGTGAAAATATAAACATGTATACTTCCGTGCTTGTGAAGTAGCATTTCACCCGAGCTATGGGAACCGATTTTCAATGCTTTATTGATTGATGGCTTTGATTGGATTCTTATAGGATGTGGTATGTATTATGATGTCAAAAACCAGAGGTTAGTTTTGAAAGTATACAGATCAGGAAATGATTTTATTTTGGACGCTTAATTTATCGATGGACTTGATTTCGAACAAATGTTACTACTGAATCGTTTGCTAACCTTGAATATTTCCCCCAACATATTGACGTACTTCGTTCCAGTATATATATATATATATATATATAATCACACTAAAATGATCGCTATGAAAAAGAAAAAGAAAACAGTTCCATGAATGTGATACTGTCAGGTTGTCCAGGTGAATGTTTGTGGGGAATTCACAAGCCTGACCCGCAACGTAGCAGAGTGGTGTGTGAAAATCACTGGGTTTCCAGTTAATCGGATCATACACAGTCTGGACGGAGTCTAACGTCCAAGGTGCCCAATAAACCTCGGTACCCAATGGAGCCGGTGAAAATTGCCGCAACCAGGAAGGTGTGGGTGTTTGTGGTTCACACTCCTCTTCTTGTTTGGTTTCGAATCAGGATTTCTAGCTATCTCCCCGAGTGGTTTACCGACCCGGTTATGGCCCCGGATGTTGGCTTTTCATCCTCTCACTCTGGTGCAAAAATACCACCGCCATGGGATAGGGGTGAGTAGGGCTTCATCTACAGAGGTTATTTGAGACGCCTGGGAGCATTTTGCAAGCGAAGGGTGACAAGCCGCAACCCGAGAGACCCACCCCTGACCATACAGTGGCTGTCTGAGGTGATCAATTCAACTGAAGTCATCTTTCGAGCTCTCATTTAGACTAATCAAATCTTATCTGTGCATCTGAGAAAGATGCGAGCGGCTTGATAAAATATGTATTGAGGTAGGTTATAGTGTTGTAAATGACAAATGTTGAGACACATTTTTCAGTATGATAGAAATACAGAAGATCAATGTCAATTTCAATTTGGGAAGTTGGATTACGAAGCACGCATTTGTATGGACAATGCTCCACCCGCAAAACTTATTCCCCCAGTCGATTGTTTGTTGTCGGGCGTGACGTTCAAGCAGCAGAGCAAAACAGTTTTGGTGACATGACTGATATTGATCGCGTTTCAAATAAAACACAGAGAAAATTTTCTTGACGATTTATGTTAACTAAAGGGAACATGTTGCTAAATATTTTCCTCGTTGTTTTCTTCGGCTTTCAGGGGGCTATTCAATGATTTAAGTGGTGCAATATTTTACACACAGTACAAAATATTACGGTATTTATGCTGTCCAGTTCTGGCATTGTGGTCGATTCCATTTGGAAGTCGTAAATCAAGTGAACAGACAGTCTAATCGTCATTTCGGAGGTGTTCACTATGAGAGGTGGATAGTTATTTTGGAATTACTTGTTTATTCAATTTTTTCCAGTTTACCTCATTATTTATCTTCATTTCTCCAATAAACAGTTCTACAGTCTATCACCGGACATAGGAACGTATAACATAAATGCGCAGTTTGAAGTGTTCTGCTCACCCAAACAGTTTCGCATTCTACCATCTCTGTAGGTTTATCACTCGAGACTACTGCCTCAACCCCACCCAAATGTGGGGTATTTTTTTCTAAAACATACACATGATGTTGGGAAAATGAATAGCATATATCCGCTTATGAGTGTTTAGTAACGAAAATCAACGTACCGTTTCTTCTCGTATTTGAGGTTAAGTGGAATATCAGCCTATAAAGAGAAGAATTTGTCATCATTCCAGGTGTGGATTAACGTGAATTAACGTATGAAACAGGTCTGCAATCGTCCATACATACACTCGTCCGCTGGCGTTCTCTCGAAGCCATTTAATGTGTATTACTCTTAACGGCAACTTCGTTCCTGTAGAAATTGTTAATAAACTAAGTTATCACAATGACCTCAAAATGTGACCTTCATACAGGATCAAGTGGCGTTTTTCGTCTCTGTGCCTCTGAAGGGCTTGTTACCTCCTGGGGTGGGATGGTTTGGGGACTAATTTGGGAGTGGGACAAGGTGCTTGCTGGGAGTTAGTGATTGCGCTTCGGGAGTATGCTCTAGGGTATTGGAGCACGGTAATACCTACTACCAGTAAATCTAAGCCAAACAGCAGGGGAATATTGTTTCAAAAGAAAATTTTTATCACATTATCATCCGGGTGGTCCCGAGCCAGACTCAGACCCACCTCAGTAGAGTCTATTTGGGTTTATAACACGAAAAGCATTGGCACATTCAGATCTATTTGTGTGGCTATCATTTCGTAAGCGAACAAAATGCCGTAGAGTTTTTCTGCCCCCCCCTCCTGGGGTTTCGCGTATGCTTTCATGGGCCAAATACAGACGAGTGTTCAGTCCAGTGCTCCATGTTAGCTTTCAGTGGTGATCAGATTACAACTGTGATATCTTTCGTGAAAATCCCCTGTGTGTGTGTGTTTGGCAACTTAATCGTTGTCGTCGTCATTGTGTAGCAGACCTGCGCGTGGGTGGACCGGGGGG
>UZAN01043617.1:19229-40423 GCA_900618425.1 Echinostoma caproni
CTACACTGGAAAATTCAGATGAAATGATATTGTTAAAAACAAAAACGGGAAATACATAATCATATGATCGCATTTTTCATAAAACGTATGGGACCGCAAGCATTGACCGAACGTGGTATTCATGCTCGAAATACAATCCAATTTCCAGTATCATTAGTGTATATGGATAGTCAGAACAAAACAAAACATGGCAATTACTGTAGATAGAGATGTTACGTCGGATATCATATTTCACATCGTGAATGAGGCTACAACTAGTATAAGTCTTGAACGCTGCACGAGTTTGATCAATCACCCGTACATAGTTCTCCTTCCTCACCACAATACTTTCTTCCCCTTAAACCACTACTATCCCATTGGCTGCGAACTAGATCGTGATATTTGTCAACCGAGTCAAAGCACCACAGGCTTTCTCCTGGACATGCAACCCAGATCAACTTATGGATGAAAACCCGCGATTCCGTTGTTTGAGAAAGTCCCCACTGTATTTTGGCCCGACATCGGACTCGCGGATCAGTTCCGGTGAGTTTTTTATTGCGCCTGTAAGAGTGGGATTACACATTGTACCGATCTATTGAATCTAGTAGTTATGCAACTAATAGACAGTGCCTATACTTTTGGTACACATCTGAATGCAGTCAGTTGTAGTAAGCACAATATTGTTCTCTGTGGGATAGCGCAAATCACCAGGATTACTGACTAGCGTATTGACCGCAATTGAAAGTAAGGAAGCATCGTGTAAAAATAAAGATAGTTGTCTCCAAATATACTNCTAATAAGTGTTCACCTATGTGCTGCGATGACACTCCCTGTTCATGACAATACAAAGTATCTCATTGACTTTGATTGCCCAGTTTCTATTGGTCATCTGAAAGGTGCAAAACATGCGTCTCGATTGATGCTGTTTTGCTATTGTTACAGTAATTAGAAAGCAAGAACACAAAGGTTCTGGTCGTTGTAATTGGTTCGATTCAGCTAGTACTCACATTACTTGGAGAAAGATGATTAAAATTGTATAATGTATTGTGACTTGTTGTATGAATTGTCCTTGTGCTTGCTGACAGGCAGTAGCACGAGCAAACATGTGTGGTTGGTCACTCCTGGTCCCACAGTTTAAGATACCAGTTTTGAGTCAGTACTATATCAACTTGACTTTCAACGTTATCTCTTTCACTGTTCATCAGGCCAGTTCTTACATGTGAGGATGAAAAATGACTCATCATAGCGTTATGGATGCATAAAAAGTGATTGACGCCTTAGTTTCTATGATACAATTGTGTGACGGACAACAGACGTGCTGGACCACATATTCAAGAATACCTGCTGTTCAGTGTTGAAAACAGGCAGCATATGCCATGGAATAGCCAACCACACAATACCCCGCTGGGTGAGACATGGCACTGAACCAGACGACAGCAAAACTGCTTTGACTGTCGAAGATCGACACATTTTATCGCTAGATACTATTACATCGGTCTTCATTAATGTTACGATATACGAGGTTATTGACTATTGACATGGTTATATCGAAAACAACGAGGCACGCATAGGGCTAACGCCGGATGACGAGAACCAAGTATTGTGTATACCTCCCTTCCTTTCATTGAATAGTTCGTTTTGCAGGCCATTGTCAAGAACAGAGAAACGGATAATCAAAGATATGAGAAAAGTGAGGCAGTGGTGATGCGCTTCCAAAAAACACAAACTTCAGTGGACGGCGGCGGGGGGGGGAGATGTAAACTGGTGACGCAACTCCATACCAGAAGCGTATCCCACAGTTAGTAGTTAGTGCACCTAGAATATCATTGTGACGAATAGATGGTGTTGATTTTGATTAACTCGGGCAGACAACAAGTACTTTAACACTGCCCTACTGTCATAATGACGCAAAGCCATAATCTCATGACCACGTAATTGATCAATTTCGCTTTTGAAAGCTTTTTGAATAGCATGTTCATCAGTTAGATGACGAGGTTTGGGGTGTAATACATAAACACCCAACGAAAATAACATCAAACCAAGTACAACTGCGCTTCATGCACACAGAAAGTGAATCTTCCATAGTCCCAACTGGTACATCTATCAATCAAGCTAACGAATGTTTCAGAAACCTAACCGTCGCTCCGTCTTTCCGGACATTCACCTGAAAAAACTTCTAATTTCTTCCATCATTCGAATAAATTTGTCGTAACATAAACAGTACACGAAATTTCATAGCAACTGCATCAGAAGAGTAGATTATTATTTTGTCACCTACAATGAACAAAACACAGCTGTTCAGAATAAAATTTAAAATAACAATTCATTTGAACTGAAGAAAAGGAAACCTGACTGGAAAATGGTTATTTTAAGACGTTCATCGGGCGCAACCAAAGTAGACAAGAGAGTGCAGTGAAAATATCCCAGGTGAAGAAAAGCATGCCGTTGACTATGCATCCTTTAAAAAATGTCAAGACAGAAAAAATATGTGGTCAGTCAGTCGGTTAAGAGAATCTGGACAGTAATCTCGAGGTCCTGAGTTCGAATCCCGTCATCCTATCTCAATATTTTCCCAGGTAATCTTCAGTTACCTGTAACCGGTTAATAGTTTACAACTTATGCTAGTAGTTTCCGTTGCACTGAAACCCATTGCTACTACTGTTAAACTAAGACCAGTGTTCTCTAGATGACCAAACATTGCGGAGCAGAGGAATAAACACAATCCAAGTTGGGTGGCTCACACTGTGGGAGTGGAACTCTGTCATATCCGACTACTACGTTTTTTGATACAAACGGGGTAGTCACGTGACATGCACCGAGCGCACAACACGTCTATAACATTTCAGAGAATAGTCGCCGGGAAAGCGAACAAAAACGATGTCATGAATATTGAAATTTGCACGCCATAAAAGCTACTTGAAGCGGTCAACAACAACAACAACAGTTGATAGTTCCTTGTGATTACGTAATGCGACTATTCCACCTGTATGTGCCCGAGATTTAAGCACACCCCAACGACATGACTAACCACTTTTTTTCTTCCCTTGTCTAAAATAAAAAAGGATTATTTATGTGCTTTAGAGTGAATTCAACCAAAACATATATCCTCACACAATGTGTGTTCTAGCATTGCTGATTTGCAGTTGTTGTGAAACTCTTGTTCACACAGAAACCAATCTCCGACTGAACAAGATAGCAATGCAAGACCCGAGCTCGATTATTGACGGTCGACATACATTGTTCGAGGTGTATGAGAAATGGAGTATATCCGCCTATTCACCACCGTGTCCAAAAGTGCGTCGATTCTGTGACGACACGGTTGGTTTGCCAAAAACAGAGAAAGCAATGGAATGGCAACGACATTTCAATTTCCGCTATCCCCGTGCCGTGATTCGTATCCTTCTACCATCCATTTTGGAAGAANTTGGAAGAACCACCAAAGATGAATCTGACCCGTAAACGTAGAGCCGTGCGGCTTGAACCCGGAGACAAAGCGGTCGCAGGAAGACAAGTCACGCTACCATATTTAGAACAGATGCCCGAATTCGAGTTCCAAATCAGTGTGCTGGAGAAAACTGTTCGGTCTCGTAAGTTTCACTCGATCGCATTTGGTTTTTCTCCTCTCATTGTACTCCTAATCTCGTTAGATAAGCTTTGTCAGCAACAAGCAGACCACTGGTGCTCATGTAACCCTCCCGATCAGGTGGTCAGTCGGTTATAAAAAGCGATGGGTCTCACTCGTTCAAAACGGTTTCGATATTGGGCAGCACAAGATGTATCTTACTCGATTTGGCTACACAACAGACAAGCGGAACAGTGCAGCGAGGAAAATATTTGGTACATAGAGCAATCCAGGGATCGTTTGATCATTTCACTATCATCGACGCATGCGTCCACACACTCACGTGGCCACGTAGAAGATCAATATTGAGGTGTCCCCCACGAGCCTATTCTTACTGGTACGGTGATAAACCTCCTTTGGTTTTGCGACATCAGTCGAAGAGCTGATTGTTCAATCACTGATCGATCTACAAATGCCCGCGTTTCACCATCGGCTGAGTTGACCAAATCAAATAAATACTAGCGAACAACAGAGATGATGATGATAATGACATGAATAAGGATGATGACTCGGATGGTGATGACGATGGTGAAACATTCGTAATCTAGTCACCGAACTCAGCGAACAGATAGGCATCCGGTTTCAAAACCTGGGCTACAACAACGAACTGAATTCGGTTAGGACAGCCTCTATAAAGAAGCATCACCGTAAGGATCACGCGTGACTTCGAACATTCATCACCCGTTTGATGTCGCGTTGTAGTTTGCTATTGTTTTTGTTACAAAATGTTCTGGTGAGAAGTTGATCGGTCATCGAAAACCTAGTATTCTTTCAGGGTTATCAAATTCGGCCCATAAGAAAGAATTATTTGTGTCGTCATCGATCGATAAATCAATTTCATTAAGCTTCTATCCTTACGATGGGAGAAATTTATCAAATCAGTGAGAACATTGGTTACCATGAGTTGCGTTCTTTTTATGAATGGTCACCACAAACACTGTTGCGTTTGTGTTATTAACTTGTGACTAATGTAATATATGACTGATGGGATTTTTCATGGATCTATGTATTTGAGATTTCTTCTCCTAATGTAGCTAGACCACTGTCTTTAATCAAATGTATTCCGATCTGCGAGGGAAATAAGAGTGATTATGTACGATAGTGGCCGAATCGTCATTTATCAGTCAAATATATTTACAGAAGCTCTCACAAACGATTCAAATCCATGACTAGAAAGTATCGAGTCCAAAGAATTATCACAGGGTTCAAGTATTGGTTAGCCCTGTAGTGGTTCTTGTCCAACAGAGCAGCAAAATCTCCCAATCCCTCACAGTTCAATGGCATTCCGAATGTTGCTTCGAAACTGCGTTGTATTATAGTTTACTTATTTGATTTTTCAATGCTCCTCATCATCAATGTACTACAGTGTTCTAAGCGAATAAGGTTCGTCTCACTGGCAATCTGTGATAATTCCTGTGTTGATCAAAACTGGACGTGAAGCATCGGATTTATCTCGGATCTGCTCCCCGGGGGCAGGTAGTGCTCCATATTTTTTGTGGTTTGAGCTAGTGAGATGGATAGGGAGCACGAAGAAAGATTACTCGTTTGAGTAGGATACTACTGTTTCACGGTTGATCTCTCACGTTCTGGCACAAAACTTGAGCAAATAAAAAAACGGGACGAACAATGGTAAATGCACTCCACAAGCCGCATGCATGAGTACATCTAATCACGTGACTATTTTCATCCGCAGGCCCCAATCCGTGCAGTGAGAATTGGGTGGCATGTGACCGTGAAACATGTATTCCGCAACGAATGTGGTGTGATGGCATTTCCAATTGTCCGCAAAGACAAGATGAGGGTCAACACTGTACAGCTGCATGTGAGTCAGTCCCCCCCCCCCACCGCGTTCACTTTATCATGGTTTGTGTGAATGAATGAAATCAATTATGGTCAATTAACCAATCTCAAATGCATTTCAAATCTGGCTAATAGATTCCCACGGGGGACAAGGGTAAATAGCGCTGCAACTCAACACAGTGACGACTGGTTGCCGTTAGACCCCTTTGTAATGCAAAAACACACTAAAACATCGAAGAACTTCAAGGTTTGTAGGGCTTCTTGTATACATAAGACCACATGATTGGTAGAACAATGTGCAAAAAGCAATACACAAAGCCACTGAAGTTCTCTCGAAAGAAGCTTCGCAAATGCACCTCGGATTGTATTACCTTCGAACCTTAATGTTTGATGATCGTTCTCATGGAAATGGAATAGAACTGTGTTGATGATTGGCCATACCTGATGCTAATTACGATCAACTTGAGAAAAGACAGCGCTCGAATCCAGTACGCACGAATTCATTCGTCGTTCATGGACACTGCGGAGAAAACTAAGATCGAAACCGAATTACTAGTGCACATTTTCAATATTCCTTTACATCAAGATTAGAGATACAATCAGGCTGAATAATGTGCCGATCGCGTTGATAAATGAAGATTTATCTGTTCGGTTCAGATAATCAAATTGAAGTTTTAACTGTGAGTTTTATCGTAGAAATGATTCCAGTCAACATTACAGATGGTTAAGAGTCGCTTCAACAAAAGCAATTATTCAAGAGGACCTTTGTGTAGTTCATGACCTGGAGCAGGTCCATTGTTCTGTTGAGAACTCTTTCTGTTCGCATTGCTTTTCCGAACAGCTTTCGTGCACTAGTGCCGACAAACTAAGTTTCCATTGGATACTGAAAATCTTGAATTTCTTATTTTTTCACTCTAACTGAAATGAGAGATCAATGTTGTTGTTGTTTTTTTTTGTTCAGCCTGGGTGCTCCATAATCTCACTCATAAGATATTGTCCTCCTGGGGCATTATTAGTACCAATTTTTGAACAATCTACCGATTATTGAAGTCTCTAATATCCAATAGAGGTCACTAGGGATAGGGGTACTTGGAAACCATCTGAAGGCACTACGTCGAAGTTTGCTCTGTGCAACTATGATGTTTAAATTATTATTGTTATTATTATTATTGCTGTTATTATTATGCAAAGGTGTAACAAAGAAACTTCGCAGAAGAAAAAGGTTTAAATGGATTTCGCCAAAACGTTCAATTATATAATAATGATAATTTTCAGTAAAGCCAACAATCGCTAAGATATTGCACGATTAAGCAAGAGATTAATAGTTTCAAACAATTTGCATGGCAGACTGTAGTACCAGTTTAATCTACCCGGGTACGTCGGCTTGAGAATGGTCATCCCTCTCTTTTCGGGGCCCAATCAGCTTTATTGAGCTTCTCATCTGTGTATTTTCCTTCCAACAACCGTCTTTATGCGAAAAATTTAGCAGGTCCCATACAGAAAACATTAGGACCTTTTTTCGGGTATCGGTCCTCGTGTAACCAGTTCGTTTGGTATCCCCATTATTTCTGTTCCCTATGCAACTGCCTCTGGGCAAAATGTGATAGAATTGGACTGAACGTGACTTCGCGCGACCAACATGCTTCGGGTGATCGGAATTTTATCTTAGTGTGTTACGCATACAAGACGGAATTCTGCTATCGAATTCCCGCGTGATCCCCAACAAGATCAACACTGAGTCACACAATATGATTTCCGTATTGGATTACCAAGATAAGTTTAAAAAGAGGTCTTAAAAACTATTAAGGCATTTGCCACGCCATTAAGTGATGATGATGAATTCCAATGTTTGTTCTTTATTCACCCTGTGGTGTTCTGAGAATGAACTAACGGGCGGTATACTGTTTTGCGCTGAAAGATCTCCGGAGTGCTGTACATCCGGATACTGGAGACGTGTATAAACGAAAAACAAGGCATATGCGGCATAAATTATGGTGATGCCAGAGTGCCTACTGAATTCTGTTTCAGTAGGTAATATAGAAGAGTTGATTGAAATGACGTTTCCTCGGAATCAGAACGCCCCTTCACAGACAGCCAACTTACATTTCCCTGAAATGAGGCTTGTATTACACATCACTGACAGTATGTATGCCGGTGAAGTGGTTAACAGTCCACCGAGCAAACTTGAAATAATCCTTTCAATTTAGAGATTCCGGTTCTAGCGCAGACAGCGGAGAGTACAATATTGTTTTTTATAACGATATTGTATCCATGATCAACGATAGCATTCACTATTCATGTTTCTTCCGCTCTAATTGTGCAACTAGCCTTGGACCCGAACGCCATAGGACCGGATGGCAGACGTATAGCTGATCAAGGCAAAAGTAGCTACGAGCTTCGTAAGGAACAAGAGGCGCGAGAGGCAGAAGCGGCTCGATTGGCTGCACAGAAGTTGCACTTATCCATTCTCGGCAGCCTTGGTTTGCTATTGACCATTGTGACGGTTACCTGTGTGGGTGAGTTGCAAAAATTTCATAATTAGGCATTTCTTTCCCCTTTGGGGAAGCAGATTTCCCTGCACCGGGGTGGGGAGTAAGCAGATCAGTTATCGTTTCCGAGACGGAATTATATTGTACAGTGATAGATAGATATTTAGTGTGAATGAGAGTGTGTATGTGGAGATCCCTAGCACTTTAATTTATATTCACTCGCCTTGGACGGTTATGGTATGTGGAGATAGTACTTTACTCACTAAAACATGTGAATGCTCCACCTTCTCCTCGCCTCCCCTCCCCCCCCCAAAAAAAAAAATTAAAGTTAATATTTTCATTCATTCAGGCAAGAATACAAAAACTCTCTGATTTGAACGGTTAAATTATATAACATACATACCATACAAAGACCGAGAATGAGAATACTGGTCACTATAACGCAAACAGCAGGATAACAATTACCGTAAACTGAATGTCATATCGGGATGCGTAGTTGTAGATGATGAGAGAACTATTTGGTAAAAAGATAAAATCGGATTGATAAAAGAAACTAGATCCTCTAACTGGATGCGACGATTTCGAACTCTGTTCGCAGCTATGGTAACCGGTCTGCATCTGAATGCTTTAGATCCTCGGTTGCTAGTGGTCAACCAGTTAAGGTTGCTCGGTAGTAACCCAAAGGTTTTACATAAAGGTATATGTAGATTAAACGTGTGCTCAACAGTTCTGATTTCAATGTAATTGAAAACTTTTCTTTGTATTAGAAACAGGGATGAGCTAGCTGCTTTGGCAGTGGTGGCATGTATTAGAGGAAATTGGCAACTCCTGTTGTACAGACAGATTGGTGGGCTCGATGCAAGAGTGACCGTCTCCAGTGATCACAAATGAAGAAAACCAAATCGAACATGGACGAGATGAAAATAAAATACCTCTCTTAAGTCTGAGTCATTAAGGTAAATAAATTCTATCTGTATTTCTTACTATGGCCTCGTTATTTTACAACTCGTGCACCAGCAATCATCATCATCATCATAACCGAGAAATCGTACATTGCTCGACTAATAGGAGCAGAGATATAACTGGATATTATATGAGATATGTTCCATCTGATATAGGGCAATATTATAGTGTAATGAGGTACATGGAGCTAGAAACACAACGCGTAGGGATGAACAGATGTGTTGAAATTCAGGGTAGGTCGCAAATGATCAACCGAAAGCGTTAGGCTCAAAAACAATACTTTCTGTAGATGATGCCAAAATCTGGAACACGGTAACAGAACCAGAGGGCTCTCAAACACTTCAGGAATCACTCAACGCAGCTTATCAATGGTCTAAGGAGAACGACATTGAATTTAATGTTTCTAAAGGCAAAGTCCTATCCCTACGCCACAAGCGGAAATTCTCGTATTTCCTCGGGGACCAGCACCTACCACATACTTCTAGCGAAAAGGACTTACGTATTGTTGTTCACGAGGATTTTAGCTGCTTCAACAACTGTGCTAAGGCTTCGTCTGCTGCTATGAAGAATGTCGGCTCACTTCGGCGAGTCTTTGGCCGGTTTGAATCATCACTATTCCCACGTTTGCTATCAGCGTACATTCCACCCTATACGGAGTACGCCATCCGAGCTTGGAGTCCATGGCTTCAACGTGATCGCAAGATGCTTGAGCGTCCACAAAGGATGGCCACCAAGATGGTCAAGGGATTCCATTACCATTACCTGGCATACGAGGACAGATTGCGATCATTGGGACTATATTCTGCTCAGTACCGCTGAACTCGAGGAGACTTGATTTTGACGTATCAAATACTGAAGAACCCAAACCATCCGTGTCGATCGCTTCTCATGTTATCGAACAATGTACACCTAAGGGGACACCGTTTCAAACTACTGGATTGCCGGCGACAGTCTTTTGCTGTCAGAGTATGCAAATCTTGGAACGCCCTTCCATCTCATGTCGTTTGTGCATCCACTATTGAATCTTTCAAGCAGAGACTCGACGAAACCTTGGCATACCTCACATTCGTACACTAAAGGCAAACGGAAATTCACTGTAGCCTACATTTTCTATCTCCTACCCGGATCTCTATGCGACCCCTTTTTCGATTTGTAACGATTCATCTGTGTAAACATCCTATGGGACAAGAGAAGCACCAGCTTGTAAGCTATTCCCATAATAAAACTTTGACTTTGAGGTTGTTGTACGCATTTACTATCAATAGCTGTCTGTATCTTTCCGTTTGAGTATAGCAATGCATCAATAGAACCACTAATGCACTGGTAGCCTAAAAAATGTAGACAGATGTTCATTTTGAAATCACCTTTGGAACTTTAATCTATCAATCAATCAATCAGTGCACAGATAGATGATCGAGAGTCCGTCAAAAGTAAACTCAAAGTGATATATAATTATATAACCAGGCATCAAGTTGTGTTAGGCAGCATCACTGTCATCAGACTCCATACCATGTCCAAAACAGAGAGGCCTGATGCGATTCGCCTATCCAAATCGCGGGGCTTAGAATATCGGTCCCCATGCGTCCATTTGGAGGTCTTCGTAACTGTGGAGTTCATCACTGCTACCGGCGTTCATCAATCAATAGGTTGTGGTAAAATAATACACTATTACTGCATAAAGTGAATTATCCTTCGGAAGAAAAAAACACAAATCAAAGAGGATTTTGGATCGATTGAAAGAGTTTATTTTTTCCGCATTTCAGGCTGTCTGAAAATGTTTGAAAATGAAAGATCCAAAAGCAATTTTCCCTCAACGTTTTGCTCAAAAACACAAAATAATGGACCACATCATCAACGCATGATGCATTCAGATGAATTAAACCGACAAGCAAATCGCTTTTTGTTCCACGCTATAAAAATTTCGAACTTCCCCTGGTAGTTTTTATTTCCCATCCGAAAGTAACGATTATCTTAGTTTGCTCTTATCGGAAAAAAGATTAAATTTCTTCTCAGTTATCAGTTAATGCATGTATGTATGTCCTCCCACATTACACTTCTGGAATATAGTCATGGCCATTCGTCGTCGAAAACGTACTCAACTTCGAGTTCAAGCCAGCAAGACGACAACCGATCATCCAATTACGCCCGCAGTCCCTCCCACAGAGCCCAAGCCGGTCCGATTGAATCACATCATGTCTAGTGGTACGTTGTTGTTGGAAAAACCAACAACACCAATTGCTGCGGAACGCCGTCGAGATGGTCGGACAAGACCTGTGTTTACTTTAACCAAATCAAATTCTATCCCCGAACAGGATGGAATGATCGGCTCGAATAGAGGCGCAGAAGTCACAGCGACTGCAGTGGGCGATACGGCCTGGAACAGTACAGACAGTATGAACGCACCGTTGTTATGGTACAAGCAAGCTCCTGTCGCAAGTGGAAAGGGTAAATCTCAGACAGTGCACCATACACCTCCTATAGGTGGTGCACAATGGAATCATACAGTCCCATCAAATCTGGTCTTTCACGATACCGGGGAGTATCGTCCCAGTGCTGAGCGTGAGACGAGTACACCACGATCCGGTGGCCGAAGTCCTATGAAACAATCAGGCCGAACTGGGTCCCATGGCCGTACAGGTGCAGCTCCGGGTCCAAGTCCAACACATTCCACACGATTGGGACACACAGGACGAACAGGGAGTGGACGAATCACCGCTGTCAATTCGTACCCGGTTAAGACTTCTGAAACGCCCAGAAAAATGGGAGGTATGTATTACTCGGTAGTGAATTTACTGAAACTAATACCGGAAACTTTTATCTTCTGTAGTGCCTGGTAAGAGATTTCGAAAATTAGTATCGACTTTGTGAAAATGAATCGAAAACAGTATATGAGGGAACATTCTGAAATATGATTTGATCTAGGCAGGGAATGTTTGTGTTAGACTATTCGGTTTTTGACATAGGTAAAAAGCACCGCTGATGATCCTGGATGCGGGTTTCATCCCTTGAAAGATCGCTAATTCCCTACGAGTTAAATGCTTTCGAAATGCGATGCAAATGTTTGTGATGCTGACAAATAACACTGGACAGCCGTTCCATTCCCTGTCCAAATTGATTAAACCATTCGCACTAGGTGATGACTGTCGAATCACGATAGGGACAGAAAAGGTAAGCACTATGTGACGAGTCCCAAACAGGAAGAAACAATTGTCCCGGTGATCTTTTTTATCAATCATGACAAAGACTGGTAGAAAGATGTTTAATACAAAACTGACTCAAGGAAAGCGCCACGGATGTGATCAGCGGCTAATCCAAAACAAATAACTGAGATTATTCGGACATACGCACAAAACGATTTGCAGAAAAGTTGTCTTCTTTTCGGTTTAATTACTCAATCCGAATCATCATCAAAATAGATGCACAGAAGTTTCGACATGTAAAGGTGAACAGGTGAAAAATAAAACACAATTGCATTTACGATACCTATGGGGTACGAGGAGGGCTGATTTATACAGTGAGACTAGAGTGCACCGGTGTTTCAGTCAGCGTCTTCATCATTAGACATTTATAACTGAGCTAAATTTGCAATCGCATCAATCTGATAAATGTTACCGCAACTGGTGATACAATACGGTGACTGGACTGTGTTCATCTATGCGAGAAAGGCCAGAACTAAGGTAGACATGTGAGGGTTGATAAATGTTATTATTATTATTATGAGGACTGCATAAATATTATTCTATTGGATAACTGGGGCTTAGACTCTTGTACCTATTACTAAGCCCTCAGGTCAACAGGGAATGGAACAAACACAACTGATGATCATTCCTTAGAATTTCAAAAATCGAAGAATTTTACAGAACAGTGAATTAGGATTGCCAGAACACACTAGCATAAGTTAATGCGTGAATTTCGTCGGAGTTTTGTTTTAATCGTGATTTCCGATCGCTTGATAAGATGAACGTTTGACAGGGAGTTGTAATCTACATCAGATCGAATTCCGTTTGCGTTCCTCAAGGTAATACAAACTTCAACTTTGTGAAGTAGCGTCCACTCTGCTTGATCTGTACATTTGGATTTAGATAAATCCATCTCTCTTTGTACTACCGTTCCGTGGGCATCAGATATGCGGCGCAATGTTTAGTCAGAGTTGATAATAGTCTCTTATCTTACAGGACATATCGGTTTCTGTCATTCAACCCGATTTATCATGTTTCATTTAAATGATCCTCCCATTTCTGTATTCAATTGACTTAACACAAACTGAGGGGTTACGGTATCGAACTAATGACATGTTGATCGGTTTGCGAACAATAATTGGTCAAGATGGGAATGAAGAGAAAGGGAAAAAGCAATGGTCCCGAAAATTCTGTCACAAACCAAGGTCACTGCAGAAATACATAATTCACAATAAACATTTCACAGTGAGCGAATACACATCATCATTGACCAAGTTCTTAAATTGTAATGAAATTCTGATCATCTACTTCTCCTCCAGTTGATACGCCACAGCAACTTCTTGTAAATTTCTGATCAAACTCCCCAAAACAGAAAGACTTTGGGTCGATAGAAACGGTATCCTTTTGAACAGATCATGTCGTGAAATACCAATATGATTTCTATTCGCATTTTACTCAGTCACTCGTGAGTACTGGTGTGGGATAATTGTTTTTGGTTTGAACTGACTATTTGTCGAACTTCGCTTTCACGCACAATTAATTATCAGTTCATTCAACAACCATACACTCCGAAGCACTGGACTCAAATATCGCTCTTATTAGAGCTCATCAGCAATGCATATTCACGTTCCTCTCCATGCTTTTAACTCCGAACCTATCTCCATGGAACACGTGTGTGAAAAAGGGACCTAAGAACATGAATTGGCATCCGGTTCAGCTATGGTATGAGCTGGATGGCACATGCGTTTTTATGCATTGAGTTCGGTGCTCACAGGCAGGACAGGACGGTGAATATGCACTACTGATGAGCTCTAATAAAAGTGAAACTAGGGTCTAATAAGTGCCTCTAAGTGTATGTTTGACTGGAACAGCTGACGACTGTGCGTGATAGTGAAAATTGAAGGATAGTCAACTGAAACCAATAGAAATCAGTTCGATTAAAGGTATTTTTCCAACACTATGGTGTTGAAATTCGGTCAAACCTGATGTTCCAATCTTCCTCGTGCTAGGTTTTATTGATGTCTGAGCAGGCGAAACAGCTCTTGTACATCTGAGACACATTACATTCCTAATACTCATTCTCATGCAGGTTCTAGTTCGCCAAGGGATGAAAGTCACTGGATTTCGGGAACACGGGTGAATCCGATAACTGGCGTGGAACCCGGTGCATTCAGTCGAAAATTCCGTCCGGACACAAAGCTAGACAGTCAACTACGCCCGGATATCCGGATGATTCAACAAAGCTCGGCTGATCAACATTTGCCCAGTTGTCGTTTGATAAGTCGAACTCAATCATGGGGAGGTGGATTACGTCTGGCGGGGACAGAACCGTTTTGTGATGGCGAGTGGGAAGTAACTCATTCCAATGATAATCACCAAATACCGGATTTGGCTATACCAAGTGAAATAACCGGGTATAGGAAATCCGGTCTCACTGGTGCTCAAACTCGCCTGATCGATGAAAGATTAGTTCCATGTGTGATGGATACAGGACGTCAGTTTAGGGGTGTACCAGTTTATAGATGTCGAGAAATGGAATCACCTGTCATAACCAGTGTACCCGGTCGTCCTTTTCCAAGCCAACGCACAGCAATACACGTCAGTATGCCGAATGTGAACGGTGTTTTTAGTGCTCGCGGTCCAGCTACAATTATGCCTTCATGGGATGATCGATCCGGGGTCCGACTGACAGCTATTTCGAGCAAACGAGATTTCAAACCACCGTCGGCTAAACGTCCACGAATCGCATCAAGTCGACCGGAAACACGAGAAATGGAACAGTGGATTGCAACCAGCTACGGCACGGACACGGAAGATGATTTTTCTGCTGGTGCGGTCATGCTGGAAGAATGCACAACTGTGCCCAGTGATCCTATGAAACCACCGAGTGCCACAGCCTCATCCAGTAGCACAACTACACACGGAAGTCAAGCAATGGCAGCCGAGTTGATCACTTTACGATCGATTAAAGGCGAAGCCCAGAACGCCAGATTGATTATACAACCACCTGGTACGCGCCGAACAGATGGCACTGGCTCACACATGTCCCCATATTTGTCAAACGGGGCGCAGGGTTTACCCGTATTGAGCTCACCGCAGACAAGTAGTGTATCGGAGGTTTCCACTGACGACGGTTCTCTTGAACCATCGAACGGACAAGGTATTGATCACAGTGAAAGCGAGGGTTTGTATCATATATCAAAAAGTAAGACTTGCCTCTTCCATAATTTCAACTGTTTTATATTCAAATACAAATGAGGTATCCTATGGGAATATGGTTGACAATCAATTTTGTATCGAATAATTGGCGATCGCTATACGTAGGACGTTCACCAAAATTATCCAAATTGTTATAAAGCACTTCTGAAAAGAATTACACAAGACGTAGATGAATGCAGTTAAAGTCATTCCTTGACGAAACAGCGATATACACAATCGCAATTCAGACCTATAAAGTGGTATCACTCTGACTCATAAATGCTGATGTATTCAAACGCAAATAACAAGCTATTTTAGTGAGTGTAACCGAGCACATTTACATGCAGAATGAATGAGAGGCTTGTAATTGGATGTGACCCATGATTAGCTACCTTCGTTTATGTGAATAAAAATGACGGACACTCATTGACGTCCGGCATAAACGATACAAAACGCACAGTACATAGAGTGGTAACGGAATGTGCAAGAAGCAGACAGCGAGATAATCTGTTCCATGAAATGACATGCACGTGGAGGTATGGTTGGTGAAGTGATCTCAGGCGTGTGTGNAAGGAGATTGAACCGGCCCACACCGGACAGCATCTTACCACTTTAGCGGCACGATGAATTTGTTGCCGGTCACTCGAGCAACAGGAAAAGAGGTCACCGGTTAACAGTATGTAAAACTCGTAGTAAAATGCAGACTTAATCGGACAGGAACTGTTTCATTTACTTGTGGCTAGTTATTAATTGAGAGCCACCAGGTCGAAACAGCTGTCCAGTACTTTCCAGCTTTTCAGCTCACACTTCATTTACACAACGAAATTGTCATATGAACAAAGCGAATTTATTGTACTCAAAAGAATAGAAATCTATTCACCATTGTGCAAAATACGCAATTGGCTATTAGGTAAACAATAGTAAGTTTGCTCTTGGCAAACTGTCGGCCGAATCTCCCAACCACATGTGTTCCAAATGCTCTTTGTTCACTGATTGGTCCAATTCACCGGAATTTCTAATGACAACCGTGTTGTACCTTCACCACAGGGGATTTCGCTCAACATGCGAATATAGATTAAGCCAGTCTAATTCATTACCTGATCACTGCCAAATTTAGGTGCGAAAGATATGATTGTTTTCCAAAATTTCACGATGATTACCTATTCAGAAATATGCATTAAAATATTCAGAGTGAAAAAGATTCATGAAACATCGTGTTCTGTACTTAAATTTCTTTCGGGTGTCTTATTTTTGTGGGTTTCATTTGCATTTCAGATTCCCAACAAGGGTATAGCACGGATTCCGAACGCTCATCACCCCAAGTGATATTATTTCCGGCCCCGGAACTCCCACTTGACCCCACTTCTTTAGCCTACCGACCGGTAATCCGACGCGTAGGCGGTGGTTCACCCTTAGACACGTCGAAACCGACAGGCACACCTGTGTATCGAACAATCACGGACACAGGTCGGCCAGTTCCTTCGCATCATTATCACCACCCACAACCACCACCAACACAACCACCAGCACCAGCACCACAACCACGAACTTCTCGAGCCCCGAGTGGATCCAGTGTAGATCGTGAACCGATGAAATCTTATGTATACGAATATGAAGCCTGAGCATTTCCCTGGACCTCTGTCAAAGCGCCAACAGGGACAAAGAGAGCAAAACACAACAACAATGTCTTCTAATCCAAGTGCCTGTATCTGTTCTTCTTTTTGTGCGCGGTTTCTTTGTTTCCGAGCCGTATACCCCCCATACCTAA
Organism: Echinostoma caproni; assembly: GCA_900618425.1. Classification (NCBI taxonomy): domain Eukaryota; kingdom Metazoa; phylum Platyhelminthes; class Trematoda; order Plagiorchiida; family Echinostomatidae; genus Echinostoma; species Echinostoma caproni. Next base: position 36,228 of record UZAN01043617.1, read on the forward strand.
ACTTCAGCCTTCGCTACACATACCGATAAAACTATTCTTGCGTACGTACACACACAACCACAGATAGAACAAAAACAGTTTCACCTCAAATGCATCCCATTCACTATTTAGTCTTAAATCTCTCTTTTAGTCTATTCGTTGGCACGTAAATCTAAGTTGTATGTGCATAGAAATGCGTCGAGTCAACCGATCACCAATCCATCAATCAACCAAGTGCACCTATTGTCTATAGAAATGTTTTGGTGTATTTCTGCCTGAAATCCTTCACAGTAGTAGTATCTGTGACTTTCACGACACCATGGAGCTCAACATCTAAGTCGACAGAAAGGTTCACACCGGTCTATGAATGAATTCATGAATAGATGAACACATGCACACACACACACAATTATGCATTGACTCACAGCGTTTTCAGGTCCAAAACGCCATAGCTTGCCTTAGTTCTTCCATGGCACCAATGGATTCCACAAAACGAAAGTCCTCCTTCACAGTGCACCGCTCTGGAATAGCTCCACCTCCCGCCAGAGAATAGCCCGTGTCTTGGAGGCCAACGAACAGTGGAACGCAGTTATCGCATCCAGAAATATTCGTGCTCACCGGCGGGCGTTCAGCATCGGAATCATTGGTGCCCGCCTTTATTGCTCTTCCCCAGTGCCATCCGTCAATCCCATACCCTGAATCGAAACTGTCCATCTCTCAATCCTGATTCCGACGAAGTTTGAGAACAGAAACCAAAAAATAGATGTCTAAAGACTGAATTTTATTAGCCAAGATGATCTTCTGCTCGAAATCTCTCAAACCGTCTCACTCAGTCACCCAACCATCCTCGAACCCCACCCACTTCAGCGAGACAAGTGACAACCCTGGGTTCACAGTAGGACATACTCATTTGATCAAACTGTGAACAGTCATTTGTGAATCTGTCCGTGTACAAATCGATCGTTAGGCATAAAACCAAGGCTTTATCAGTAGTTCATTCTCCCCAAGCATCAAGCCGGAATCTTAGACACAGAAAATTAACTCGCCTGTTTTGTTAAATCAGCAATTATGCGCCAATCAATTCCCCGCACCATCCGATTATGCGTCGAACCGGAGGGTTGGCAATTGTCGTCTGACTTTCCGAGACAAATACAACGCACGCACGCACGCACACACACACACACACACACACACACGCACACACAGAGAACGAGTGGAACCCGTCTCGTCCGATTTCAACCTTTCACTCTCTGCCCAACAGGATGATCAACTATTGATGATGATGACGGCTTTCTTTTTTCACAATTACAGGCTAACGAAAAAATAATCATTGATGATTAACTCGTATTTTTGTTCAGTAGATGAAGGGTTGTGGCACGGGACCACGTGATCAAGTTGTGCATCCTGCTGTTAGTTCCGTTTTGAATGTTCAGGTGTCCACAGGAAACAAAACTAGGACGGATAAGGGGCTATCTAGATTGTTGGCACTTCGGTGGTGGCTGTGAACAGTGTAAACTATGTTGCACTATTCACGCTGGTTCGATATCACATCTTTCGCACAGTGTAACCACTTTGCGCAATCGGAACATGCGCATTTCAGCAGACACCGGATCTGTGTAATTTTGGTCTTGTGATGCATGCGTTTAATCTCCATATTCTGGACAGCTTATTACGAAATGATGACATCCGAAAGCTAATAAAGAGCATGGGATAGTTGTTTCGTCGATTTAAGGCCAAATCAGTACCACCACCCGGAACGACGAACTACCTGATTGGGAGCTAAAATCTGGCAATCTGAGCTACACGACTGTCGACCAATAATAGAATGTGCATCTACATATGAACGCAAACGCTTCCTAAAACATTTTTTACCACATTATCAAAATGTGTGAAGTAAATGAACTTCGGAGCAGTGAAACACATCTGATTTGGAACGAGTCATCAGAATTCACATAGGATAGCTGACGGAACGGTCCAGTATTAGATGCACACTCTTGTAGTTACCATACCCAACAGCAGTAATTCGCTCCGACAGGTCTTGTCCAATTTTTACCGTTGAAAGTAACCGTCAATCGCATCCTCTTGCGAACTACTCACAAGTGTGAGTAGCACCTCACAACACTAGGATCCCCAAATCTCGTGTTGGATTCGCAGTAAAGGCTAACTACAAAAGAATTCATTTCAATTCACACGCTTGGTGACCTCCCTGCATCAGAGTCCTCACTTTGAAGGTCAACAAAAAAATTGACATGGTTTCAGAAACTGTAATCAATTTAGTGAGTGCCATTTAGCAACGAGTGTAGGCGTGGAGCAATTAAATTATCTGACGGAATGTTACAGGTCAGAAGTACGGGCAAAAGGAGAGAGTTGGATATAGAAGACAAAGAGCTAAACAACGGTTGCGATATCTCAATGGTAGCCCACTTATCCCTACCTACTCCACTCGATACAAATGGCAGCACGGTTTGTCAGTCCTGCAGTATGAAGTTTGGAATTCTGTATGGTTTTTATGCATTGGAGTTTGATGAGCGAGTACTGCCAGGGTGTCCAGGAACTAAGCAGGTGATCCATGGAGGTTCCCAACCAAGAACCTTTTGTTATTATGAAAACCGGAGCACAACGCAGTGGATGAACGGAAGTGGAAACACATTTTCTTAGATCGATTGTTCATCCGTTAATTTCACTGATTCAGTCAAAATTCTAACCTAGAGGACCAGGGGGCTGGATATTTTCTCACTTCTAACTTCGGGCTTGATAAAAAGCAATCTTGTATATTATTTTGCGTCATAAAGGCGCACAAACTGTCACATTACGTCACTGGGCAGCCTGTCCGTGAGAAACAAACGGGAATGACAACAGCATTGTGCAAATATTATTTGATCGATGCGCTTCGCACAAACCGACGACTGGCAGGAGCCCGGTGAAAATCGCACTTCACAACAGACGGAAAAACTTTCAGCAAATTATGAAATCTATTATCTGAAAATTGTGTGTACAAGGATAAATAACACGCCTGTGTGTGTGTTAAATTACGTGTAGCCACAAAGCGGGCCTAGTAAGTAAGCAGGAACACGGCAAGAAATTCTTCTCCAGGGTCTCTGGAACTAGATGGCTCTCAGAGGGCGAATGCCCAACAAGCGGAGGCATATGGCCAGTACATTCCGCGAAGCGACGAAGACGGACAGACGTAACTAAAAAAGACGAAATCGGATAGCAACTTGAACAATTTCACATGGAAGAAATGAAACATCACAACAAAAACAACCCTGAGCACTAACATAAGGACCTGTAAGCAATGCGTCAGTTTTTTTCTAACTTTAAGCTGTCTAAAATTGTACGGAAAAAACATTTACCCAGGGCTCCTTGCCCGCAATAATGCACAAAATTTTATCACCAATGTAATTAAATTGAACAACCAAGGAACATCGTCATGGAAGACTACTGAGATACAGTAGTTGTGATTATATTGCGAAAACCTCCAAAAGCCCCAGTATAGTCGGGGGTGTCATGGGTTGTGGCTAATAACCCTGCCCTTGCACCTTTTGAAATACTCCTATAGGACCAAGCGTCTCTTACGGGAAGCCCTACTTACTGCCAGCGAACAACACACTGAACCGAAACCCAAAGGCCTTGTATGACAGGTGCTAGAAACTCCCACACGAGTGCTTCGATCACGCTCCCGTGTTAGATCTACGCCCCACAGCCTTGTGGGTCAGACTCAAGTCAAAGGCTCCGGTTCGGTTCCCAAAGAAAAACCGCGAAGCATGTCGTGCCCTCAAGTCTTAGGCACTCATTTGGAAAAACTTCTTCCCGATCGACCTAGTTTTTCCTTTCAATCCTAAATAGTCCCTGTTTGCTTAGCCGCGTTCAATGTCCGCACACTCTATCAAGCATTTCTGACTAGCTTGAGTGCTAGTGTAGCCATGTTCTGTATGCGTTTTGCACCTCCAAAGTGTAAAATGTTACAAAAGACTGAGCTGGTCCAGCAACCAGAATCACTCTAAATGGGGTTGTAAAAGAGCACTCATTTGGGCAGCGACATTTCACCCGGTGGACGAATCACAGATGAATTGGCAGCTAGCATAAAGAAGGATTGGTTGACATTTACCAACTTGAGACATCTGAGGCGCCGTCGTGACATCCAGCTGTCTCTTAAGGGTCCAATGTTTGTCGCGGCAGTTCGGCCAGTTCTGTTCGACGGAACAAGGATAAAGATA
>UZAN01043618.1:11932-40423 GCA_900618425.1 Echinostoma caproni
TTCATGAAGTTCTTAATATCGTTGATAGCCTTGTCAGTGTTGGTGGCTTGTTTGATTACGTCTGCAGTTATTCTCAAGCAGGAGATTGTATTTATGAGTACATGTTGAACTTCTGTTTCAACATCAACTAATGCAAAAACTTGTTCTTCGTTGGATTTTTTCTGTGAAGCTTTTGAAAGGAACAATGCATCAGCATGCCCAATCTCTGAGGANTACCCCAGTAAAATCGTTGGCCACCCTTGTAGTCGGTTAGCGGTTTGCACAGGTATACCCTTTTTGTTGTTAAAAATGGCCAGAAGCGGCTTGTGATCGGTTTGGAGAATAAACTTTCTTCCGTGGATCGTTTTATGGAACTTGTGTATCGCAAAAGCAATCGCCAACGCCTCTTTCTCAATTTGACTGTAATGGCGTTCGGCAGGTGTTAAGGATCGGGAAGCGTGTGAGATAGCTTTCTGCGAGCCGTCCGCTAACTGATGTAGGATGACTGCTCCTATACCATAGTCTGAAGCATTCGCTGCTACAATAACGTCAAGTAATGGGTCGTAACGTGTTAACAATAAAGGGGATAGCAAAATCTTTTTGACTGATTCAAAAGCATGTTGACATTCACTGTTCCAATTCCACTTGGTTGAGGGGGAAAGTAAATTGTTTAAGGGGGCTCGGAATATGTGCATATCTGGTACAAACTGATTGTAATAGTTGATCATGCCTAAAAATGCCTGAAGCGTATGAATGTCAGTGGGTGTTGGCATGTCACAAATTGGTTTAACTTTTTCTGAGTCTGGCTGTCTGCCAGTAGAGTCAACAATAAATCCTAGATACGTGAAAGAGTTTGAAAAGAAAGAACATTTTTCTGTGTGGATATGAAATCCAAATTGTTGTATGCGAGTTAATACCTGACTCAGATGGTGGAAATGTTCATGAGCATCGGTGCTAACAATGATGATGTCGTCCACATAAGCGGCGGCGAAGGGTAATCCAGCTAACATAGTGTCCACTATCTGCTGAAATATGGCAGGTGCACATTTAACACCAAAGACTAGTCTGTTATAGCGATATAGGCCTTTATGAGTAGCTGGCCAGGTGATAACCAGGCTATCTCTTCCAATGTAGCTGAGGCTCCGTGGGCAGTGTCATCTGAACCTCCTACTGCAGCTGAAGATCGTTTTGCATCCAAAACCTGAAGAAAGGAAGAGCAGCGGGGCCGGACGGGCTTCCTTCTACTCTTTTCAAGATGGGGGGCGATGACCTTGTAGAATTCATTACTGTGATAATGCGTAACATCTCTTTACACGAACGCATTCTATCATCCTAGAGCGAATCACTGATCGTTCCGATTTTTAAGAGGGGATCTCGCCTCCATTATACTTCGGCGTCTGATGCCGTTTAGGGAAACAAACATCGGCGAACAATAAGGAGGATTTCGGCCAGGTCGCGGTTGTATCGAACAAATTTTTACTCTGCCTCAAGTCCTTGAGCTACGCCATACGCACCGTCGATCAACGGCTGTTCTGTTCCTTGACCTAAAAGGAGCCTTCAACTCATTTGATCGTGAATCCCTTGTGGGTTCTCTAGGAATGCCGCAGAAGTACGTGAACATGCTGATTTCACTCTAATTCGATACTTCTGGTAGCGTGAGGGTCTACTGCGAGCTGAGTAGGTGGTTCCTTACTAGCAGTGGTGTTCATCAAGGGTCCCCTCTTTCGTCATTCCTGTTCAATCTTTTCATAGACAAAATACTGGAGAACACACTAAGTGGTCTCCAAAACGTAGGTATTCAATGGACAACTGATGAAAATTTGTGCGATTTGGAGTGGGCTGACGACATCGTCTGCTTTTTCGAATGTATGGAGGATGCACTAAGAGCACTTGACAGATTAGCAAGTTCTGTCGCTCCGTTCCGCATGCGCTCAACCTGATAGACGTTTGCAAAAAGTGTCCGTGGACCATGTCCTATCGGATGATGGTAAGGCACACCAAATCTACGGCATAACAAGTAAACGAACACGACTTCAGTTAATGAACAGCAGGGTCCGCTTTCACGGTTCATTGGGTAAGCAATCATTATGATATTTGGTGATTTTTGTGGCCTAGATGAATTTTTAAATGGCAGACTGTCCCTGGTGCAATTAATGACCCTGTCAGGTTTTGTGACGTACGCTTCCCAATGACGTTACTGCGGATACACGGTTTACATCTAATTAGTTTGGAGAAAGTTATCACGCTAAACCATTGCTCAGTCAATCAAATACCAATCAATAATTACTACCCCGTTTCACTCTCATCTTGGTTTGTGGTAAATAAGTTAATATTCATACAAACGAGGTTTAATTTCGATTGAATTCCTGGTTTCCGTTCAGCGCTCCACTTTTCCCCTGGTGGTCAGTCCGATGCACTCGGCTTCAACTTAGGTTGCCTAAGGGATAAATTATATTTGGATAATTTCCAAAAAGCCCATATAATATATTCTTTGGAAATTTGAGATAAATAATACGAATATTTTTCCTTCGTGTTTTCGAATTTCATTAGAGTCACTTAGAATGGAAGTAGGATGCTTGCGACTGATGTTTCAGTAATCATCCTAGTATTTCCCCTGTAAATAGATTGTCCTAATCAAAGCAACTTGTGCAGATGCGGAACACTTTTGGTGGACCTGAACACATTCAACAATTGTTCGTGAAATTGTTGATTCTAAGTAATTGCTTTCTTCCGCCGGACATTGATGAACTTCATGTCGTTTAATGTCAGTAGCATTAGTCAAGTAGTGCACTCCTTTCCATCGGAAGCAATTTGTTTACCGTTCCAATGAGGCTAACTTTGAAATGAAAACAACAATCTTCGCTTGTCAACATTCATTTTTACTAACCAGAAGAAGATGAGTTCGACTTGAGTGGATCTGACTAGACACAATGTGGGTATTTATAATAAACGAATGTTATGTGTTTTATCCTTCCTTCTATTGAAAGGAACAAAACAAAATTTATTAGAATTTGCAAGATTTAGTTGTTCATCAAGTATGTTGTAACATGCTGGTGGATAAGCTGAAAAAGTGAAAAAGTTGCAACAGGAGTTTGATTTATCGATTACCTGCAGAAAACAGATAAATATGGACCAAGAAAAGCATATTTATTATTCATTCGTCTGGTTTTGAGATATTTATTCTGGGATTGATTTCTCTTTGAGGTACGCTTTGACAGATGACATTGAAAACTGAATTTGATTAGAAAATATTTTGATAAAACGCCTTAGATGTTCAGGGTAAATAAATCACAGTAATACCAGAATGACGAGAATTCGTAAATCCTTCTAGCGCTTTCTAAAATGACGGAATTGGAAAACCCGAATCATTAGCTAGGAGTGAAAATGTCACCTATTCATTGTGGATACGCTTACAGTAAAAACAATGTAATTCAACTCACCACTAAAGAAGTTGCTTTACTTTTTTGATCAAATGCAAAGAAAGCGCAATTTGTTCATACTGATGTCGTTCCAATATTTCAAAACCCAATTAATGATACAGAGCACATTTGTACCATGGACAATGGAAGAGCAGGAATAGACAGCGGATAATTCTACTTATGTGTTGGAGAATACGAATATACCGACTTTTGTTACAAACTGGCAACAACATGTTATTGGCAATACTGTACGAGCGCTTTGAAGTCCAAGTGAAACTTACGCCTCGGGAGGAAGAATAGTATTCCTGGTTAAAATGCATTGGGGGAAAGCCGGGATCGTTTTAAATTAATCTGTCTCTGTTTTGTAGTTTCTTCGAAACAACAACGAATGTGACGCTCGCCTAACATACTTGCATGAAATCTAAAACTATTGAACAACATATTGTGTAAAACGAACAGTGTCACGCTTTAGCAAGTTGAACATTTTTAGTACAAAGTAAACTGCGGATCCATCAGATCTTCGTCTATGGTTTTTTGTTTATGGTATTTTAGATTATTTACCATGCAAACGTTTTAATTTACTATACTGTTTTGAAAAACATTTCCCATGCATTTTGTTTGCGATAAGGGTCACTACATACTTGCACACGTAGATGGAAATGCAGCGTGTCAGCACCATTCTTAACGTGAATGAAAATGTGATCACTTTGTTCAAAAAAATAGAGAGTGTAATCAAATCCAGCATCGACTTGAGTATCATGGTTGTATGTATAAACGAAAGCCACCGATCCCAAAATTTGAATTTTAAGTCTCGAATTTGCTTGGCTTTCCGGAGAAACCCTGGTGTGATCGATGGGACTTGAACGAAAGGAGAACACGGTTTTCGTCGTATTTATCCGAAAAGTTCTATNATGAGAATATAACTGAAATTACGGAAATTGTTCAGGGCCGGTTTTACACCCTGACGTGTATGAACATCATAGTAACGATTCTAAGATTTCGAACGGTCACTCAACCCTAGACGTCCGACAATTGCTTCCAGTCCAAATTGTCTCTCCTCGTTGATTAGTATATGATTGTTCTATTTTCGTTTTACATGTTAGCTGATTTACCTGGGTGAATTTGAAATATAATTATGTAACCGTTTCTATAGCGGTTGACAGAAACGCTGCTGAGTTACTTCGGCTTCATCCTATATGCCAACCGAATTCAAACTTTCATTTTCACTGAAAAAGCTGAAGTCATCCAAGATAGATTAAGCGGTTGCTCAGTACACTTAGTTCAAATCGTCCAGAACAACCAATACATTGTTATTCTTCGTGGCATAGCCAGCTAAGTATACTCACGTTTTTTGGCGGCTAGAATATAGAGTTGGAAATGGGGAGATCGACTTTGCAGTTTTGCGGAGGTTGTCATTCTGTACTATGTTAAACCAAACAATTCATTTGGTTTATCTTACAAGTGGAAAAAAACTTTTCGTTTACAAACATAAACGTATTTGTGCTATAATTCCAGAAGGTGGTGCTGACCGAGGGTACTTGTTTGTGGAGGATCTCAGATGGGATATCACCAATTTGCCATACATAACACAAATCATCTCATCAGAACCATGCCATTGCCGTTCCTGACGGCACGTCGGGTAATGCATAGGGCACTCGGTAGTTATTCTTTCAGATGACACTTGGCCCAAGGTGGTCTTATCATATTTTTGATCATTGAAATTATTCCCCAATTATGTTAACTACTACTCGCAAGTGAGTAGTATCTCACGACATTTGCTCCGTTCTTTGTGGGGATTCAATTAAACTGAGTTCTGTTTTATTTCCCGGTGACCGATAACAGTATTCTTTGCATTTGTCTAATCTTCATCTTGATACCAGATTATTTGCATGTTTCACTTCCACGTCTTCCATCTAATTCTGACATCACTCTAGCGGAACTACAAGCTAAGAAGAGGGCTCATATATTTCAGGTTTATTTGCAAGCATACATACGCAGACCGTTACTGAAGAATGAGTCTGATGAAAGATTTACTCAAAAGTCTTATTTGGGCTTACCCGTTTGTTTCAGAATGCACAGACAGACGATGTTCCTACCAACTATGCAGACACCATCTCAGGAAACGCATCTCAGCACTTTGTATTAGGTTTCGGTTGAGTTTCTAGACGCAGTGTAACACCAAAGCTTGAAATCGAAATGAGATACACGGAAGGGTATGTCGATTTTTCATTTCTGAAACGCCCTAACGGGAGTTAACCTGGATTCTCTAGATTCTATAATGCATGGCTGATCGGATAAGCTAAAGACTTGGAAGGGATTGAAGGCTCAATGATGTCCAAGATAATCAATGACCCCCGTGGTCAAAACTGTGCCTTAAATATGGATATCCAAACAATCTCTGAGATGAAATCCTACGACAAATTATTCAGGTTTAAACGTGATCTTTGATTATTGGGGCAGATCTTTAATTCAATAAATGTAACAGTTTTCCATTAACGTCACTGCCTAACTAAATAAAACTCTTTAATTTTATTGATTGTGAAGGTCACATTCATCTATCCAATATACAGTAAATGAGCACATAAGGAGCAGCTTAATCGTTTTATTTTAACGATTACGCATCGAATCTACTGCAGATTTTGTACTCCCAGCTAGTTCACTTCCTCGTTTTGAACATACAGTATCATAGGAAATGTACTGCTTGAAACACGTTGCGTACTTTCGACGAACGTTCAAGATGTCTTCCATTGCTTTTTATCCAGAAAGTTTTCACTTCAGTATTATCATCATTCTGGAAATTTGTACAAAAAACTCACCAACGCTTTTGTGCCATAGAGTCCCAACTTAGCATAACGTCTTACTAAATGAAAATATAATAATTCTTGAAGACTCACCGCTCCAGCCTTGGGGTCTTTTCCCTGAAATTTGATTTGTGTTCTGTTATGTCACCAGTGACTTATGAATGGTAGACTGAACACAAAACCACATAGGATGTATTAATTATAAGCAGTTCTGAAAACCAGCATTCTCATTATCAGTGGCATATTTAGCACAACAACATAACAGAAGCCCAAAGACAAATTTACTAAACTGTTATACATTATATATTTATCATACTACAAAATTGTTGCAGCATGTTTCTAAAGCATCCGGCGGTATTTTGTTTAGTCTTTATTGTTTTTCTCACAAAAACAAATCATATCGTGTACGCAAGCTATAAATTCATGTCCATTGTCAGTTGTTGAATCTGCATTCCGAAACAAATCAAGTATCGCGCATTTCGGCTTATACCGAACTCCGATAAACCAGTTATTCCCATATTTAAAACTCACAGAGGTTGGTCTTCAAGGCAACTGTAAATGGATGTCGGTAAATAACTAGTTAATGCTCAGTGATAAACATTGTCTAACTACTGATATTGTTTGATGAAATGCTCCTGCCTGCCAATACAATTATGGAGAGAGAAAAGTGAAGAAATTTGGAAAAGAATCAAAATATGGACTATTATGGGATTTCACAAGTGATTGGGGACACACTGGACCAATTTGACGATCCATTTCTCTCAAAACAACCACCTCAAACGTTGTTTCTCCTTCGATCCACACATGTATCACAAGACCGCATTTATCAAGATAGTATGATTTGCTTGTCGAACCGTGTCAAACCGAATGTACTGAAATGTTGACTAAATAAAACTGCCCAATTTGACCCTCTCCTGTATTTGGTACTCTAAGTTCAGTGTGAAATACTTTGAGAGTAAGAAACCAAAACAACAAAACATAAAGAAGTATGGAGATGATTGATTCATCATGCATTTAGTTTTCCTCTGTGAGAATCTCGTCCCAATTCAAGAGAATTTCACTCCTCATAGAAATGAAGGAGAAACGCGGCAAACAAACTATTTTCAAATGTACCACCTAAACTCATGCGGCAAACTATGTGAAAAAAGCGCGTCGTGTTAATTGTTCAACGGTATTCATCACTGATTTGGGAAAAAGGAGGATTACGCAGTTAACCCGTGATTCGGTTCGTACAAGGTGAATACAGAATTGTGATGCATTAATCCTGCAGCATTTGAGACTCGAAGATATTTTTTCTCTAGAAAGGTGAAACAATTTTCCGATTTTTCCGATAGTACATATAATATGGAATATCGGGGACTCACCTTCTTTTAACCTGTTAAGCACTGACAAATGGATGGTAAGCATATATGGGTACAGTTGAACAAAACGACACCAGATGTTGACAAAAAGCTGTGCACATCACCAGCTGGATTTAACAAAATATCGAGCACACGTTATGCGGAATAGTTTCTTCCACTCCAAAGCGATTTGCTTCCGTTGATTCTCTGCATGTGGTTACCGGTAATTGTACCCATTCTTCGTGTGAGCTCTCTTTTGCTGTACGAACCCTCAGAAAATATGCATAGACACAATATAATTGTACTAAACTGAACCAAACGCAATTGTCTAATTTCAAAAACATGTACCGGTTTCAGGGGGCGACCTGATATATGTAATTCCAGTTATCTATCGGCTTTGGGTAATTGTCAGTTTATGGTAGTGCACGAATTTCCAGTTTCATAGTAGGCTAGTAGACAATTTTCCGGACATTTTTAATGATTGTAAACGTGTGCATCAATAAATCCATATTTCTTGCAAATGTCTATTAACTAATTCACAATGAATCTTAGTTGTTTGTGGTCATCCGAATTTACTTTGACAGTACTAGTATGGCATTACTGACATTGTGAATGACTGATAAATAGCGATCGTTTCGAAACAGGTTTATCAGAAAATCGTTCAGTTAATCATTGATCATCCTATGTGATTAAGTACCACCTTCAAATTCAGGACTCTTGCAGGTTGATGATTCTGAGTGCGTGGTGGAATGTGAATGTCAAATGCAGCAGTATTAGTCACACTGCGATCTCAACTCATTGGTATGATCTTAAATGAGCTTAAATGGTCATTTTAGGTTACGTATACCATCATCAAGCTTAGAAACCTTCCCGCGGTAAATATTGGGTCTGCGGTGATCTACGACTGCAACAAGGCCAAGCTTTCCTGCTATTTTTCACTATGTATTGTCCCTTTGGCTACTTCCATTATAATTTTCGCACTAGTGTAAAAACTGGATTTTAGGTAATCGTGTGCTTTCGAATAATGTGAGGTTCGTAAATCTGATAACTTTATATTAGAGGGAGAAGGTAGTGGTGGCTGAATACATTTGATGTTAAGTCTCAGTNTGATATTAATGGCGAACGAGGTGGAAAATATGGTAGCGATTGCTTAACCAGTTGCGTTTCTTCAACAAGTTCTTTTTGGTTGCAGTATTTGTACAGAACAATTGTCTATGTGTTGCTTCAATACATCTTTCACATGTTTTATTTCCTCCAAGTACGGCGAACGAACATGACACGTCAATTTGAAGACTTTGCTGATGTCCTTCCATTTACTACAAAAAGCACTTATTTTTCCCGTGTTTTTCGAGAAGAAACAAACCAAATTTTCCTAAATAGGATGCAGGAAAACAGAGGATGTCGATAATGGAGAATGCAGTGTGTACATTTATGATATATTTACTTGACTGAAATATTCATTTTAAGCTTATACTCACTTATTGAGATCTTGGAGTTGACTGCAATTATGAATTCACAAAGGAGTCAATAAATAAAAATGTCTTTTTGTCTTTTTACTTCCTCTTTTATTTGTTAAGTATGCAAATGTATAGTCAACACTCAGGAACGGGGGCCGCAGCCATACAAAGGCTGCCTGAGAAGAAGGGCGGCGGTGGAGCGGATCGAACCCGGGACTCTCAGGTCATAAGTTGGTAACCTAACCACTTGGTCACCACCGGCAGCATGCAATAACATAGAATTAGAGTATATTTGCGTGCTTTCTGAAAAACCTGGTGTAAATTCGCCAACCTCAAGAATGAGAACAGTCTGACTGTTGGTATTTGGCTTCGGGAATAACACTAACACTGGTAACAGGGTACACAAGAGACGCAAACGTGTGTCCGTGTTTCGACAGGGACCGAGTTTTCGCCTATTTATATAAAAAGGTGTATTTAGTCAAGGCTCTTCGTACCCTAGCATTGATGTTTAGCCTTGGGTGTAGCCGAAAACCAATCTCCGATGGAACAGGTAGCATTGAGATACATATAATTGGAGGAAACCGAATCGGGGCACACTGCTTACCTGCTGCTAGTTCACAGCAATCGAGTAATAAAAGAGAACCAAATTATTGATAGAAGCAAGGTGATGGCATAACATTAGTCACACAAAAGTGGGTTCGTCAACAAGCAGAGTCATAAACAGTAAAATTGATCATTCTGTATTGCATTGTAATAACCAGAATAAACCCAGAGTGCGCGCTGCTTGGGGCCATGTAAGTGTAATGAATCCTTTTGATTCAGGTAGTTCGTGGTCAAATTGAGAGCTCTAAATGTAGGCAGTTGACTTTACAGCAAATAGTGTTGATTTAAAAATTATTTTTTTTCGCGGGTACATTTGAGATTGTATGATCCCAAATTATGCTATGCTGTTTAGGGTGTCAGCCAACAGTAAACCGCAGAAACACTGGAAACGCGGAAAATGCATGCTTGCGGGTAGTACGTCGCTCTCAGCCACAATGCTCCCAGCATAATGATTGTAGCTATAACTGTGAGTAATAACATCCATTTTTTGTTTGATGAGCATTCGGTAGAAGTGATACTGTTGCACGTTCTTTATCTAGTGTCTCTAGAAAGTCACTGCTTCACAGTGCTTTGGATGATTTCGTGAGGTGTCTGGTTGACTTCGTCTACGTCAGCAAGGATAGACAACAAGAGAATAAGAAAACGTGAGGCGTTTTGATTACTTATCGACTTCGTATCGTGGGACAAATCCGAATGCAATTTCAAGTGTCTGCGAAATTGCATTGATTCCTTGACTGTTGGCGGTCAGCCCAAATTTTCGCACTGTCCTTTAATTGCCATCACCAATTTATACTTTGCTTTCCAGTGAAGGTCAAAATAAACCGAAACGTTTCGGGATAGTTTCCATAGCTTTCTCGGATTTAAACGACGCCCCCCCGTATGTTCTTTATTCTAAGAAAAACTTATTGAACTCCTTATTGAGACCATTAGATCGCCATATCTTCTAGTTTATGCATTCGGTCATTCGGTGAACACATTTTCTACCAATCGTTTTCTGTCCTTACGCAAAGTGCCCATAAACCGATCTTGATGAGCCCTATGATTCTGTTGCACTCCGGACCTTATCCTTTGCTCAATCTGAGCGCATCATGTTCTGACAGAGAGGCAGTTCTGCAGCAAATATGAATTCACTAAGCACGTTTCACGAAATGGTAAGTTGCTCTTTTTCTCCAGACACAGCTTGGTTGTCGAAATGACATTTTTTACAGGTGTTTCAAACCATTTTTGACTTGGAGCAGAGTTATAACCAACAACAAGAAAGTAGAATATCATCACAATTTCTTTAACGTCTTTGTCGTGAAAAGGAATGTGCATTTACATTTGGCAAGAGAGTTGAAATGTAGCAGATATCGTTTTCGAACATGCGTTCAATATGGCACCTGTACTCTCTTTATGCGATCCAGTTTTTAGTCCGAGCGACGATTCACGTGGCTCCAAACCACTTTGCACGCCGTGTGAAATGAGTACCATTTGGTATTTGTACATCAAGCGAATGAATGCTTTATAAATTCTTTCTCAGCCCGAAACACCACACAGTTAGATATTTCCGTTTGGTGGCTGCAACTCTCTGCTACCATGTCAGAAAAGGTATTGATATTTTTGCCTGTGAAATTTACAATAAATCCACAGTGTACTCGAGGACGGCTTCTTGCTAATACGACAGAATAAAATCAAAACATTTTTTTTGATTTTTCTCACTATCATAACCGAAGAATTATATGGAGATTACATTTGAATGTGCCAAACACTAACCGATTTTCGAATTAGCTGCATACACTAGAATATCAAATTTCATTCGTAAAACATTAACAAACAGATGATTATAACAAATCGTATAAATTAGATGAATTAATTGGAAAGCAGCGAAGAACTTAACCACTTGCATAAAGAAATGGACAATATCGCCCAAGTACGCCGAACATGTACTTCGTCGCATTTGCTTCCCATTTGGTAGATCGTTGAGGGAAGATGTGCTAAATCAAAGCGATTGTCATGAACATATCGGGGTAAGGATACCTTAAAACTTTCACTGTTCAGATGCTGAGATAAATAAGTAGGAAGCAAATTAATTGGTTTGTTAATTGGTGCCCATTCGTAAAGAATCACGTAACCGGTTTGTAGGTCAATGAGCAAGCAAGGCGTGAACACGCGCTGACATGCAGGTCAACCTTGGCACAAGCGTTACCAAAAGGTAGAACACTGTCAAGCTGGGAGGGCAACCATCCGATCAGTGCGAACAGATCAATGGCATAATCTGATTAACTGAGTCTAATTGACCTTGCGAAAGGATGAGTCCGCCTGGAGTGTGGGCTAAACGTTTCAATTGACTGCAAGCCACAACAAGCACAGATGCATATCTTTGAGGACAAGTAACTATGATCGATGGGGATGTTGAACGATAACGAGAAAATCAGCGCAAGTATCAGAATTCAAATGTTGTCGGGAAATATTCTCAGTATGTCAAGTTTATATGGTCGAAATTATAAACATCATTTTTAGAGCAAAGCTATAAGCCGATGAAATTCAACTGAGTCATCAAACGAATTCTGCACTCACACGAGTTTGCACATCGGCGTATTGGCTTAACTTACAACTTATCGATGGCGAGTGTATGCTGCACAAATCCGGTTCATCCTGCTTCATATTCACGGTGCAGTTTCAGTTTCCTATTTTTGATGCATTACGGGGTCTAATCAATCGCTGAATAGAGACATTTTCCGTAAAAGCTTATTCTAAGTAGTGCAATTACCGAAGATACAGGAAAAATAATAAATCGAATTACCATTTACTTCACTTAATAGGTAATTTAGGATGCACAACTGTTGAAGATGAAGGTTTAAGTGTTAATTAAACAAACTGATAAAATGCACTAGTATGCGAAACATTTGCCTCACATTCAGCCAGACATTTTTTATAAATACTTCCTAGAAAAACGTTTAGCCACCTCGTTACTTCACTTTAATGTCGAACCCAAATATTCATCTTTTAAATGTATCACGTTAAAAGTTCAATTCATTGTACCCAAGACAAACGGCTGGGAACCAAGCACCGTGGATTACCAGCATTTGCACTCCCTGGACAATGTCAACGAACAAAATAATGTGGATGTTCAATACAATCCAATGGCTAAATGTTGTTGAGATGAACAACTGCTGAATCAAAATTGTGTGCAACCAAATCGCTGCAAATTCGATAACATGAGTCACATGAATGAAAAGTGTGACTTATGTGCGATTTGGTGGAGCATTTCTTTAGAATGGGTTATGTTTAACTTTCACTTACATGTTTTATAATCCCAGCGCATGTTTATAATCTGTTCGCCTGAAAATGACGTATATGGGTTTATAATTCACATATCTGACATCCCTGGATATTTAAGCATATCTGGAGTGACATATATATGCTTCACTTCGTGGTCTTTCTCTCTTTTTGTACTTTCACATGTGCCCAGGGAACACCAAACTGAGTTTCACAGTTCAAGTCGGATGATATCCCGAATACGGTCACTTCTCGTGAAGCAGTTATGACAATTGGTCAAATATATCAGTTCATCAAAATATCTAATCCGATGGAATAGTTAGTTGGGTTGAATGTATCTACCAGAAGTAAGCTTAATAATCTAACCCTACAGTTTGACCTTTTTCGCGATAACCGGGGCAATGCCAGCTTGTAAAAGTACAAAGTTCTTATGAATAACACCATGTTCGAGAATAATTAGTTGACTGATAAAGGTTTTGATTACTATAACTAATCTTCTTCACAGAAGTTTAAGAAGGACAATCCAAAAAGGATACTTAAGGTACATGAGGTTCGATACATGCCATTTTGGTGGATAACTGGTAGGAAAGCCTCAATTGTGAGCTAAAAGATTTGCGAAGTTCATTGTTCGCTCATTCATAACAAACAGCAAAATCTTGTACGCTGGGTGGAGCCATTTGAGGCACAGTTTAGCTGGCCACCAACGTCGGCTTTTCACACAGCTATTGCGACACACGTCCCATGGTCTGTCATAACAGACCCACCTTCTGAGGTGGAAATCCGTAGGAGATCCACGCCTTAGGACACCACAAAACGCCGGATTCCGACAGCCTTCCTCCTGCTCTATTTAATAATGGGGGAATAAAGCTTGTTAGAAAACTACGTGTTGCGTTTTCCAAAGTTTGGAGCACTGCAAAGGTCCCCTCCTCGTGGGGGAAATTAATTTCCGTCCCTATATTCAAAAAAGGTCTGCGCGGTAACTTCAACAATCATAGGGGTATAACCCCAATCCCGATTGCGTCAAAGCTGTTGTCTTCTGTCATTCCCCGCCGATTGTACACTATGCTCGAGGAGCAGATCCGCTAGGAACAGGCCGAGTTTCGCGCTCTTCATGGAAACATCGATCAAATCTTCACCCTCCGATGGCTGCTAGAGCACCGTAATGCCCATCAAAGACCAACGATCGTTTTGTTCTAAAACGTCAGGACGGCCTTCAACGCTGTCGATAAGACCACGCTATGGAATTGTTTGATGAGAAATGAAGTTTGGGTTAGGGTCTATGGCTAGCTTTCACCACCCTTCGCCGTTTGCAGTGGAGTTCGACAAGGCTGTCCTATATCCCCATTTCTTTTCAACTTTGTCATAGAGAATGTTCTACAGAATGCTTTGTCCGGTCTAGCAATTGGGGAGTCGAACTCACCGCGGGGAACAGAGTCCTTAACTTAGAATATTCCGGTGCTATCGCATTACTGGGTGATAACATACAGGCAGTCCAAGACGTTTTTAACCGTTTGGCAATTAAGGTATCCAGGTATGGCATTTGCTCTGTGCCGTTCAAATGCAAAGTGCCTATTGAAGGCTGACAGAACCTGTACCTGCACTCACCCTAGAAATAGTTGAGCGTTCTAAGTACCTCGGGAGCTTGATCGTAACTGGTGGTGGTTTTGGAGAGGAAATCACATCACGAATAGCGAAAGCCAGAGCAGCTTTCGCCGACATGTGACCCATGTGGCACCGCCATGGTATCCGATTGTCCATTATGGAAAGGGTGTGGATCATCGCGGTTCGTAGCGTTCTGCTTTGCGGTTGCGAGACCTGGCCTCTCCACGTTGAGGATGCTGATCAACTTTCTATATTCGACTACCGATGTCTCCGAAGCATTACTTGTGTCTGATGGGAACATTGGGTGAGTAATGACGAGGTCCGTCGTCGGTTGTTGGGTGTGGATAGTCGTTAACTAACGGAAGTAATCGCTCTAGACCGCCTCCAATGTCTTGGTCAGGGATTGCCTATGACTGCTCATCGACTACCTTTCTGTGCTCTGTTTGCACGTACCGGGCAAGGCTGGAAGAAGCACCGCAGCGTTCAGACCATGACACGGCCTAGAGGTACGAAGTAGCTGGCCTGATATATATATATATATGAAAGTTTTGTAAACAACGGTGTTGTTTGTTTGTTTTGTATATATATATATATTTATAAGTATATATATATTGGTGAATTCAATGTGTCACTGATAAGATGTTCTGTTTGTGTGCTCGTAGACTATAACTGTTAGCCATTTGGGATTTGATTCAGTGAACCTTTAAGGTGAACCCATCGGATCTTTACCATATTCGTCAAACTGCAGGGGTTCTTATTATATTTCCAACTGAAACAACGAGGATTTGAGGAGATCAAGCGTGATTGCGCGAAAAATCGTTCTGTATGGATGAATACTGTTGCAAGGGAATAGGACCATTGATTCGATATGGACGTGGTGTTCTTCAGGCAAAGTGTGTAGTACAACGGCTGATTTAGTTTCCATCTTCGTTCACACAGGAAATGGCGTTTCGTGACTAATCGTGATACATTGGATGTCGAAAATGTTGAGTTTTGAAAAACCGATGTCGCAGTTGCATCTATCTTGGGTTAATAACAAGCGTTACCTATACATTTTCTCTGTGTGGGTGTGGGATGTCCATATCTTCTGATAGTTGTTCGAATACATTGATCGAATCGTTGAGCCTATCGATGATGTAAATTTCCTTTTCCGGTTTGTTTAATCGTTCTCCTTCAAAATTACAGGTTTCCCAACTAGGCAATAAGAATGAATACCTCCGCAGCGCGTTCGCACCCCCTGTGTATTACGGTGCTTGAATGCCTGTAAGTTCCGTCACCTTAAAAGGAAAGTGAACCTGCCAGTGTTAACTACAGAGTATGTTCTCAGTGACCATTATGCTATGCATCGCAATATTTTGTCACCAGCCACGAATTTGTGGTAACACAACCAAATGCTTTTCAATGAAATTGTGATAGCACCGCTAAGGACGATATCTTTCAAGCAGGCACCATGATACAGGTCATACCGTAAGACTTGCGGAAACTCGGTTTGTATGTAACTCAATACAGAGTAAGATTCTCATTCGGATTAGAGATGGTAATCAAAGAGAACCATTTTCGCACGAAAGGCTGTCCCATTTTGAAGAGGCTGAACCGAAAAATCAGTTGTGGCGGTAAGATACTGCTAGCTTTGAGGAATAGAACGTCTTCGAGGGTGTTTGTAAAGTACGGGCTCATTGTGGCGTTACGTTCACTTGTCAAACAAAGGGAAACACAGTTTTCAACAGATAATTGCGAAATGAACACTTAGCACATGAAACAGTTAAAAGCGTTTAAACAAGCAAATACTCAACATTGATACAGCAATTGTTCAAACATATTTCTCCTTTATCAAAGAGAAATAGTTTTCCATTTAAACCAATTTCGTTTTTTTGACCAGTTTCAATGTTCAATGGAGTGACTGTGCCATTTCTCCCAGGTCACAGATCGTATTGACCATTAAGGTCAAGACATGCTATTTTTAATGGACACTGTGATCGAATCCATAGCTCAAAGTAACTTACTTAGTGCTTTTGAAAATGGTGCTGTCCAATAAAGCGCCGCAGGTGTTTACAAATAAATTGAATTAAAACTGAATTTGGATATAACATTTCCGAAACGCAAAAAGTTAAAATATTACTGTGCAACGGTGATTATTTCAAGAGGTCAGTGAAAAGATAGATATTGAAATATATAACATAGACCATATCTCATATTCAATTTCAAAACGTGTTACACGGGTCAACTTCATGGTCTTGTAATATATACAGTGATTGAGAACTAACTGGCTCGGTGAAAATCATTGCTGGTGTCACAATCATGCGCATCGACTTCTTCACTAACTGTTGTCCGTTCTCTATAAGTTGGTAGAATTAGCTTCCGATCAATCGATATTGCAGAACGATTTCCTATACTTGAATGCACACCGCATCTGCTATAATGGAGATCATTTTAAGGCATATTTCCTTACTTAAAATGCAAGCACTACAAATCGCGATGGTTGATGTGGAACTGATGAAATAAAATCACTCACCCGAGTACACTAAAAGGTATGCGAGATTTGTCTAATATTTCAGACTGGAAAAACGCAGCTGTAAAATGTTAACTGGTGATATCCAAGTTATTCCGGATAAAAAAGTACGTAGTAAAACTGGTATTGATATATACTTGAATATTGAACGTAAATCTGCCTAACAATACATAATAACGATACAAAGAGCTGCATTATCAAATTGAAGGAAAAATTGTTGATTGTACTGATGAGTAGTACGAAAACAAATATGATTGTTGAAAACTTAAAACAGAGATTTAATACATGGAATGCGGTTTCATTTTCCTCCACATTGATGTTCTTTCGGATGTTTTCGAGTTTCATTCATATTTTCAATGTTTAGATTAGCCTCATAAGAACAAAATTCCACTACTGCGTTTATAGTTTTCATTTGTATTCTTCGGGATGGCATACAAGTATTGATTTCTGAACAATCTCGCTATGCATTCATTGCTTTTCTTCATATGTAGATGTTTACTATGAAACTTTCCGCTCTCATACTTATATGGATCAGCCGTCCAAACATATACTATCTAATCCACACGAATAACATTTCGTCGGCTTGGTCTATTTCATGAAGAACAGTATCACGTAATAATAGTCAAGCTCTTCAAATAATAAACAATCTCGGCTGCAGCACAGACTTTAAATTTGTGCGGATAGTATTGCCCAAGCAGGAACCGACCCGTAACCGAATGTGTACTCTAGACGGACGCGATCTTTTCATTTATTTATTTCATTCACCCACTCGAATGATTCTTTGTCAGATGGACATAATCATCTACGTGTATCTTTCAAATCAAATTTCGATTCCGGTAAAGATTGGTATGCAGTACAAAGTGATATTTATTCTGAGTGGCCACAATTACACCTTTCTCTATCGGATTGCTTCGTGAAACAAACGTCCCATTTATTCCTCATAGCAGTTTCAAACTATTCAGCAAATTTATATTCTCCCCATGATCCACGTCTGTCTCTCGAGGTCCACGCAACTGTTCGCTTTGAATGAGATAATTGAGTGGATAGTGGAAACGCACATGACTGGATTCTGATGGGGATGAAATACACTCATGCTACTACACATGCTCATATAACCGAGCAACTTGAGTTTGTTTTGGAAATCACTAGACGCGCTGCCTGTTGGATCACCAATGAATTCCCATTTTCAAAGGTGAATTCGTCGTGTATATACCACATGACGCGCGAACTGAAAAANCAGCAGTGCGAATCCATCGACCCAACTGAGGATCGAACCCCGGGACCTCACAGGCAGAGAGCGAAAGTGCTATCCATTTAACGTGATATACGTGGTATGCAGAACTTAAATGAAACTTCTTTTGTACGCCAGATGCTCGTTGATTGCGCAGTAATCTCGACAATATCAAAAACAAATTTTAATTCCTCATGCAAAAGCATTTAGAATAGCTGCACAATTCAATATAAAATTGAACAAATAAAAATGTAGTCTGACCTGTAAGAATACATTTCCAGAATACGACACGTATAGAGTCTATTATTAATTTTGTTTCCTAAATCCTTTGTTGGTACCCAAATATCAATCAAGACACCGTTCATAGGTATCGATGATAGGATCAGCTGCTGAAGGATGACACTACGCCCGGTGTCGCTTGACTGGATTAGAGAGTCTTTCATTTTTCCAGTCTTGCAAACCTATGAAAGTCCCACATGGAAAAAAGTAATGCCAATTGGTTACTTTTTAGAACATGTGTAGTCTAGTATGCTATTTTGAATAGTAAATGGAATCTTATTGCATCTGCTCGGGTTGAGACTGAAACCTCACTGAATAGCGCAGAGTCAAGTAGGCTCAAGACGAACTGTGCATAAAACTAGTTCCATTTAGAAAGTCCTGTAAATAAATACGCTCTTTGATGTCCGTTAAACGACGATATGGTTCGTTTTTTGTTTTTCTGTATTGATGAAACAGACTGACTCTACTCGAGATCACGTAATTGGTCGGTTATTCGGTCTCTTGGTTGGCCATATCGTGATGCGTGCATGCGTGCATAATCACCGATAAGCACATATTAGTTTGATAAATCTCAGACGGAAACCGATTCGTTTGTCAGACAAATACTGCAAAAAGTAAATATTTCTTTTATTCACTTGAGTTGCAACAAAGTACAAAAACATGGTATTTATGCAATAAAGTTCTCACAACTACAGTGGTAAATGTCTATGCAGTAAAGAGGGCATTTATCTAACAAGACAAATAAAGAGACTCACGATCATTGACTGCTTGACAAATATAGTTATGACTAATTTGTATTATCGGTTGCAACAGATTTCTGATTCACTTTTATTCAATTTATATGGATAAAATGATTGAATTGAATAAGATCAAAATCATATTTAGTTTGCAATTGAAGGTATAATGACTAAGGATAAATGAGACGAACCAGAAGTAACGGTGTTAGTCGTCTTTCAAATGGTGACAGCTATTCAGATATTATTCTTTTGGTATAGGTCAACGCATTTCATACGCTTTTATCTATCTTGTATTGTTGTATTACATTTCATACATTTAATTGATTATTTCAAGTCAATTGACCATGTGTGGATACAAATTCCTATTGCACAAATCGGTCATTTCTAACGAAAGCTCCGTTTCAGTACTTTTCAGTTCCACTTCGATAGAGTGTACACTAATCCCTAGTACTACACTTGATGCCAGTGATGGGCTGATTTATTAACTACGGGAAATGTCCCTAAATGGAACTCGCAGTTGAACGAGTGAAACTTATCCGAGAGGGTTATTTTCCTACCTTACAACTCTCACAAAATGCAGATAGTAACACGTTGATCCACAAGTTAATACGCGGAGGTGTAAGGACTAAATTCTACAGGATTTAGCCACAATTACTTGATGAAGCAACCTGTCGTTTCGGTATGTGGGTGTATTCTGAAACATAATTGGCTGATAAGTCTAAATTCTCACAGCTGTAACATTAAAGATTATGATGGGTGGTTTGCATTTGCCCAACGTTTGCTAAGTTTAATAACAAGGACATCATAATTGAATATCAGTGACCAGCATTCAGTAAAAAGAAATTGGCAATGTAAGACGTGAGCACATGAGTCCAGCTATTCTTCGATTCCACTGAATTGACTTTCCGAATGACATCGTTAAGAGAATATTACAATAAAGTCAAGCATTACTATCCAGAATCGGGATGCGGTTTTTATGTAATCAGAACACTGGAAACCATCCTACGTTCTTGAATGCAGAAAATCGTGTCAAACTCACGTAGATCAACTGTAAAACGGATTCAGATAATGTATCAATTTTTCTTTTACATTCAACCAATGAACCGTATATTTAGCGTTCAGTTTCAGCAAAGCAACCATTACACCTGTGAGATACACTTTTACAAACGTTCCTAGGCTCAGCATCTTTCTCAATTTCCTTTAAAGTAAGTCATTTAGACCTGACTGTAACGCTTAACTTGATATCCCATGTAATTCTTATTTATTTTTATTGATTTGAACTGACTATTCTTCGGACTTCACATTCATGCGCAATCCTCAGTTCCTGGATTCGACCCTAAAGTCGAAAGCAATAGACTCGAGTTTCGCGCTTAGTAGAGCTCATCAGTAGTTCATATTCACCGTCCTGTCCGGGGTTTGAAGTCCAGCCATCGCATGAAATGCGTGTGCGTTACCACTGTGCGAACCAGCTCATGTCGCGGCTGGACCAAATTGCCAATTCGTGTTTGTTCAAGTGTCGACTCCAATCATAGTCAGTTCATTTTGGCCCGACAGCAACGGACTGGGACGCAGATGACAACGTGTTAACTCCAATCGAATGCCTTCCACCAAGTCTGAGTGTTTGTTTGAATTGATGAACTGAGGATTGCGCGTGCAGTTGAAGTTTGAAGGATAGTCAGCTCAAATTAATAAAAAATCTATTATCCTATACACCTACTCGCAAATAACTGTGAGTCAAATGCGAAATTCTCACTTTGTCATCGATGTTGTAAACGTTGAAATTAACTTTACTCATTGTCAAGTCTGCAGGTTTGCACAGAAATCAATGTGACGCATGATTTGCACGTCTGGGGTCCCAGCAATGTCACCGGCAAAATCACCCGTCAATTAAGATCATCAGCAATGGAGTAGAATATATTCAATTTATATGATCACGTAAAACGAAGATGCGTAAGAGTTGAAATGAGTCATTTGAACACCACATTCACCAAATTGTTTGGTCCAGTTCACCCCATATCAAATTTTCTCATCTTACTTGACCTCAACCCCTAACCAAACACAAATCACTGGACTCACTTGTCCAACAATTTGTTCAAATAACACATATCCCATTTAATTCATCATTTCTCACATTGTTTCGAAGTCGATGCAGACTATTTTGAATTTGAATGTAATTGAACGAAACTGAACCTTTTTGTACCTCTGTAAATCAGCTCATATATTTGTTTGAAGTTGAATGATCCATGCAGTGTATAAAAATCACTCGTCACTATGGATTTCATCCATCAAACTGTAAAGGGAAAATTGCAAACTGAGACCAGATCTGTTCAATGAGAGCCCCTTGTTAGATGAGCTGTTTTGCCCGTTGTTTTCAAACTGACCTGAGAGGCTGACTTCCCACCGTCTTTTTGGATCCACTCGAGAAACCTACCCTGACACGCTGATCGAAAGTGAATTAACTGGATCGTTCATAATAACCAACTTACTTATCCTAATTAAATACAAGACCTCTAAAAATGAGAAAGGAGGATTCGATCGTTCAAGTTCAGGAATTTATAAGTGCAATCAAAACTTTCTCCATCACATTATGGGTCTTATTCTATGGTGCATAATTTTTGCTCTCCCTTTCCACCATTTCGCAGACATTTTTAACTTTAACAACGGTTCTGAATTAGTAAATTACTGGTGAGTTGTAAATGGTTTCATCGTGCTACTTCTCTTTTGGGCGGTCGAGTTTGAATTTCACATAACTCTTTCTTTATTTCGATCTCGCAAATATTTTCGTGGCAGAAAATTAAAAGTGTATATTTATCGCAACGGAACTACACAGATATCGTTTTTCTTATGGTACAATTGATTGCGGAAACTAAGTGCTAGATGGAAAAACATTAAACAGCCATGTTCTACACGGATTATTATTTTTACCAGAATTTTTAACGGTCCTCATGAGCCCTCAAGTAAGTATACATTTCATTCCCCATGTCAGCGATGCGAATTTGGTCACCGTCATAAATAATTTGCTGGGGTTGGGTTTGCGACTTCTGCATATGAAAACACCTATTCATATCCCGACACAGTCAATAAATTCACGTTATTGAATCGTTATAAAGTCAGATTAGTTAACCAGGGAGATTGGTACGCTGAAACAGTAAATTTCGCCACATGGAGAAAGTTAAGTATCACAGTGGAGAATAAAATACTACCAACGATCGATATCCGGCTCCACAAGTGTGGTTTTCCTCTAAACCCTTACACATGTGTCTGTGCATGTATCATTGACTGAGTCGCATATAACATCGAGATGGTCTGGAGTTAGTATAGTGAACGTGGTTGGTCCAGTCAATCAATACTGGACGGAGATGATCGTGACAGAACTACACGCTTTAAGTCGGAGTCAGAATGTACAGCGTTTCTTCTGGTAAACGTTTTAGGATACTGTGTCAAGTACACGCGCATATGCAATATACAGACTACTCAATGAAATGACCTTCGAAATTTGTGAAGCGTTATCGATTACCATTACTGACGGCCACAGCTTTGTTAGAAACTCAGCGATAGATGCGCGTGAATATGCGGGAATTTATATTATTCCTTGTACCTAACACTTATATGGACGTAAGGTTAATTTGCAATCTTCAGTTTTACCCGTCAACCCTGAGTTTGAAGAGTACGCGATTCGAACAAAGCGCCCGTATGAACTTCGAAATGGTGATTGTGAAGGATTAATTATCGAACTGTTTGCCAGGTAGTAGTAGTAAAAATGTTCATTATTTCAACCAGCCTATGACTCGAACCATAAGTATCATCAATTCGGTTCTTTGCGAAGTCACCTTTAAATACACAGTTTTTTTGCAAGATAGCAAACTGAATTATTCCACATTATCACCATGAAGTAGCCCAGTTATCCAGTGGTTTCAATAAATACCGTGATTAAATTAGTCCTCGGTAGCTCACATCACAATAATACCTTGGGCATAATTTTATTTACGGTTCATGTTGGATCTCGCTCATGAAACTATTCCAGTCAACCATACACTCGGATACACTCAACCCTAATCAATCGATATCACTTATCCCACAAAACTGCTCACAAGAAATTGCGAGCTGAACGCCACTTAAAGATAGATTGTGTGTAAAAACTAAAGCTAACAGAAAATTTGCGGGCAACCCATACACGTTATTGTGTACAAATGGATGATATTTGTTTAGTTAGTGTACAACCGTACAAGAAGATTTGAATCAGCATGTCTTCTATCGTGCGAAGTGTTGTCGCATTGCAACACGACAAAACTGTGCTGGAAACGATCTGCTATCATTGACCCATCCATGGGAGGACTATATTACCAAATGTACACACTGTTGAGTTATACTGGAAGACACGTTTCGGTAATTTCAGACAATTTATTGCATTGGTTGAAACGAAAAGTGCAACTGGTTCTCTAACCGAATCTTATCGAACAATTACCTACAATGGTCCCTATTTTCTTCAGGGATAGCTAGTCAAACAATCGCAAGAGTTCTTGTGGACCATATTGATTCAAGGCTTCGCTTACCCGATCGTATAGCTGATGTTAATTGCAATTTAACATATTTATTGAATGTGTGAACATCATTTAAGCCGATCTGCATGAGATCAACGTACACATGTCAAAAGCAATTGCACTAGTAAATTGAGATCTACTCGTGAATTGACATCTTTCATGTATTCCACCTCGCAGAAGCATTTCATCACACTGTTAGGTTCAGCATATTACTTGCAATTCATGACTATCGTTATATTGTCAAGTGACTCGCACTGATGATCTAATCTTGCAAGTTAATTATAAGAACTACTACAAACAAGGAAAATCTGAAAGTTCGGCAGTTGTTGTGATTGGTAACTCTGTCGGAAGTCATTCGTTACTTCTTAGGCTGACAATGGTTTTCCGCAAATTAGCGCAAGGATTTGTTTCAGCTGATACGGATAAATCAGTAGCAACGCAAATCATTGTGCCCCATGAGGAAAGTTTGAACTGCAAAATGTCTGCCTCCCACGTCATTCCGAATAATGTTTCAAGAAAAGTAAATCCACTTATTATTTACACCAGGTTGTAAACTCATTCGAAAATCGTCAAATGGCTCAGTCCTCATAAATGAACCACTAGTGTGCTTTATTAAATGATTACAAGTAGAGGGAGGCAAGAATAAAGTTACTTCTTTTTCTCAGTCGGTTGAAAAACATCGCGAGTAAAAGTAATGCCTTGATTACAGTGCATTACAGTGCTTACATGAGGTTTCCTCTGTAATGAAACGTAGAAAACCTATGAAATATGTTCCATATAGCTACACCCAAGTATGTGTGCGATAGCCGTCTTTATGGTTTACTATTCTACTGAAGATTTAAAGGAAATCGGCTTAGCATGTGAATGTAATCAACACAGAAAGTAAAGAACTTCAGTCAGCATTGTATTGGACAAAATCGTGTTGTTTAAACGCCTCTGGTACCAAACGCTAAACGTTTAATTTTGTGCAGTAGAAGGAAAAAGGATAGCAAAATCAACTTTGAAAAAAGAGAAAGGCAAATGTATAAAAGTACTGCATTATATCACCAAATCGCGGCGTGTAGAAGGAAAGTAGTTTCAATACGGTCGTGCAAAGTAAAATAATTGATTTGCATAGAGTAAAAAATCTGAAGACCGGCGAATAGAGCAATATGAAATATTTCGAAAATTCCTTAACCCCGAATAGCAACTTTAAGATTTCTCTTTGTTAGTGCACAAAACAGGTAGTCACTCAAACAAAATTCCATTAGGTTGGATCTTAACAACAGTGCGAATTCATCGACCCAACTGAGGATCGAACCCGTGACATCACGTGTGGAACGCAAGCGTTCAAAACACTCGGCCACTGATTCTCATTTTGAATATACTCGAGATAGTGCAACCCATCTTTGTGAGCTTGTCGTGGGCAAAGGAAGTCGTTCATCTTAGGGTTATGAATCGGTTGGAAAAATTCACACACACGACGAATTCATGATTTATTCAAATCAAATCCTTCATTCCCAAACATAACCAGTAGTCAGATTGTGAAAGTCTAGAACCGATTCATGAACCTGGAGGATAGTACTGACATGAGCGTATATTTTCCTATTTGCTTATACCATTTTGTATAGATGGCTTATTTGAAGTTGTATAAGGTAATTGGTCACTATTTTATCAAGTTATGCCAATTTCGTTAAATACCAGGTATTGTGACAATGAAAGTCGAAGCCAATTGCGTTCCATAATAAGTAGATCCAGATCAAAATATAGCAGCATTATCATCTCCACAGTTTATTTAGATTCCTGAAGCATCATTTTAATTGTATGGAACTAAGCTATTTAGATGTAATTGGACTAATAAAATTATTCTTCGAATAAATAAGTGGTCTAATTCCAAACTGGTTTTCATTTATACTAATCCGTTGTGGTTTTGCTTTTCATATATATATATATATATATATATATATTCATATCCTCATCCGTGATTATATTCCCGAATCAAAATGCGGGCTCAAATATCACCCACGGTTTTTCATTTATCAATTTAGAACGGAATAAAAATATTATCAACTCGCCTTCGGGGAGGCATGCTTTAAAACCAGAACGTTTCATTATTTATTAGTGAAGCATTCAAACATTTGAGAACGGTCACCTGGTTGCAAACTGTAAGGATGCTTATTTTCTGACTACACAAGTTGTGCAATTTACGTTAATAAATGGATTTTACGTATTTTTGATCGAGTTCATTCATAACGTTTGAATGTGATTTGCTTTTAATGAGTAGATAGTTCAAAATGCATCAGTTTTGATTGATAGCATATAATAATTCGTGTCTAACGTTGTTCCTCTAAATAAGATGTTAGTTCTGTACACCTAAAAATAATATATTGATTGATTTTTATCGAGGTATTCAGTCTAGCATGATAAAATGACTAGATCGTATAAGTACCATAGATTAGTAATAATTATGTTTGAGGGATAACATTGATTTTTCATAAAAGTTTTAGGAAAACCTTCAGCGACGTTCTATTTACATAGCAAACACCTGAATGGAAAGCTTTTACTTTATTTCGGTACGCAGTTGGCATTTCGCGGTCCACATAGCAATGTATTGGCTTGAAGAACGATGAAACATAAACGACAAGCTCAATACGTTGAGAAGAGATAGAGAATTAAGGTTTATAGACGTGCAAAAATAAAGAAGAGGCATTTTAACGTTTGAGACCTATTCTTTATTCCATGAAACTGGTTTGGCAATTCAACCATATCTGCAGGTGCTTGAGTGGGTAATCTGTTGTACTATCATTCATTTCACCTCATTTCAAATAGAAACCAGATTCAAGTTTCAATAACATTGGAGATTGCAGATTTGATAACATATTTCGATACTATCACTTATTCATAAGGTTTACATCTGAAAAGAACAAACAACCTCACATTTCATTACAAGCTTGTGTACACTGAAATGTAGCCTCATTAAACACTGAGAGTTTATTCTTGTAAAATAGACTGATATCTGATACTATCTTCTTTTCAATCAGAAAATGAAACAAATTCCATGTCAAGTGGTTATGTCATGACGTTATTGGTGCACTGCTCCTAATTATACCACTTTGCACGTGAAACCTATTTTCTATTGATGAACGCGTGTTTCATTCAATTTATTTCGTGATGTGCTTTGACTTCGTGAACGTCTATAGGTTCATAACCTACCTATCACCCATCGGTAAAGCATGGGAAAGGCGAAAAATGTCATTAGAGCAAACAATGTCGGAATTCACTCCCAGAGATAGATTTCGAACTTGCCAGAGTTATAGATGAGACAGAGCAGAACGAATAGTACACAGTTGGTTTGCATTTATTGTGTAGTCTAAGCCCCGGGCGTAATCAAATGGCTCAGTTTCTCTGGCTCGTTAGGTTTCATAGAGAATGATTTTGTAATTTATAGCCTTGATACAAAATAAGGCCAATCTACACAGCAAACCAATCCGAAAGTGTCCTTTTTTCAGCAACTGGTACGATCACACGTAGCATGCGTAAAATGATGGACATGATTCCAGTTCCATGACTCATGTGGGTCACTGCATTCCATTGTAATAATCCAGAACAAAACAACAAAACAAGATCATTCGTGACCACGCGTTTGAGTGATCGATCCACACGAAAAGCCGAAGCTTTCAATGGTTTGATTCCACATTGACACTGACAGACGACCTCGTTCGATTTTCCATCTAGATTAGTCTACTCTAACAACGATGGTTTCGATGAAACTCAAAAAGTTAAGATCAATGACCGCTAAAAGTAGATTCCACATACTAAGCTCATTCACACTTCTCCAATAGAAAATCAATACCGAAATTTACGTTTTTCATAAATCAACCTCCGCATTCCAGGAAGCTTCGATACGTGATTAGAAAGATATTCACATATGGTATTACCAACTCATTTGGAAATGCTTGATTTTGCCATTCATAAAGCAAAGTAGGCTTCGTGTAAACGTGTATGGACAATCCAGACTGTGAATGTCCGTTTCCATTAGGCCTCAAAGGCTGCTTATGCTAAAACGCCTGTGTTAGACCTCATTCATAGCAAGAATAATTCCGGAGGTGTTTTCTCAGAGGCTAATGCCGTTAATGGCAAGTGACGTTTTCCGGGATACCGAATCGTGCAACCAAGTTGTCTATAAATATCCGAGCAACCGTTTCTTCTGTTTGATCTGAGGTTGGTATCGCTTCCACCCAGCGAGATACGAGTTGGACCATCACGTCAATGTACTTGTCCCCGCTTGGACTAATAGGCAGAGATCCAAACACATCCAATCCCCAGGGTTGAAGTACTCTCTGTGTGTCTATTGGTTGCATTGGCGGTGTTGATGGCGACGTGTCTTTATTATGTTGGCACTCGGGGTAAGAATGGATGTACTCAATTACATCCCGGCGCATCGTTGGCCGGAAAACGCGACGTCGTAATGAGTCGAGAACTCGTTGCCGTCCCATATGTGCTCCATCGTGTGCAAGCTTAAACACCCGTTCGCGAAGGCCGGCTGGGATGAATGGCAGTCGCCTAAGTCTCAGTCCGCGTTCGACGTCCACTTCAACCACAAAGGTCTCATTGTTCAAATGCAGGCGCTCCCAGATCTTCAATAAATCTCCTTTTTCGGGTGAAGTTTCTTCTGGCTTCCTTTCTGACCGCAGATGTTCACAGATCGTTCGCACCAGGTCGATATTTATTATTTATTTATTTATTACTTTCCACA
>UZAN01043619.1:11060-23976 GCA_900618425.1 Echinostoma caproni
ATGGCCGTGCGCGTGTCTGAGGCCGGACTGATTTCAGATAAGGTGGACATCCTGAAGGCCGTTGGCTGTCGATATTTGTGTACTGACTGGTTCAAATGAGACTGAGCGCTTAAGTCGGAAACTCCGGGAAAAGCCGCTACATGTCAAAGACTATTTCACTGGAAAGTAGAAAGTTCTAACAAGCAGGTTTCTCCCCGTACATCTAGGTCTTGTCTACTGTACCGCCTGTTGTTTGCGACAACCCTCACAGGTTGAGGAAATCTGCGTGGTAGTCGACGGAAACAACATATTAACAGTGGTGT
Source organism: Echinostoma caproni (assembly GCA_900618425.1). Taxonomy (NCBI): domain Eukaryota; kingdom Metazoa; phylum Platyhelminthes; class Trematoda; order Plagiorchiida; family Echinostomatidae; genus Echinostoma; species Echinostoma caproni. The sequence continues at coordinate 11,363 of UZAN01043619.1, forward strand.
TTAAGGATTAGTCAGGGTGAGTGTTTCCAACCCACAAGTTCCTATAATCAGTCGGTTGCAGATACTGTACGATATGGTGACTTGCCAGTAGCATTCTGGTTGCTATTTGTTGTCCATTCACACTGCCTTCTTCGGTATCAATGCCCAAAAGGACAGTGTGTTCTGTGCCACCCATAGTGCTTCTCGTTCTTTTCCCTGTGACTGTTCGATAACGTATGATGAGGATGTTCAGAATGATCAGCCACAGAACCTAATCTAGTCGGAATGGTGCTAATTCAATACTTTCAGAACCTTTTTACTTGACTAGATGCAATTCGACCGTTAAGCTCTATTCTTTCGAACGTACTCAAATTACTAACCAATGCAAGAAAGGAAGCCGAAATCAATAAACCTTTGGACGATGGATTTTGAAATCGTTACGCTAGCAGAATTGACGAATCGATAGTCGAGAGCTTCACTTGACCTAATGCAGTTTTAATATTCTGAATCGAGTTCCTATATTTGCATGATAATCCTTAAAAGTAATTTGAATAACGGTTCCAGTGTGAGCTTGCAAAGGTCTTGTATTTTGATCGCATCTCCTATGCTACATTGGGCGATATTAGAAAATGGTCCGTATATTATAAATCAAAAAAGCTACGGATACATTATCAAAAATTCCACTCAGTAGCGCGAATCGGGAGAAAGAGAACTAGTATGAAGTTCATTGTCCATTGTGTTCATGGTGAGGAACATGTGAAATACTCCTTGCTAACAAGTGTGACTGGGACCGGGAAGTTGTAATTGCGAACAAAGGAACGCAGAAAAAAGGGGCGAAATGGAGAATATTAGTTTAATAAATAGCGGAGTTGGGTGCATTTTGGTGTTCAAATAAGGTATATCACTCGAATGGAGCTAACTCAGCTCACATCTATTTTTACCTCGTTGCGTCTAACGATACGCTCATCCGAAAGAACAAGACAGTCCCCGTTTCCCCGGTTTCGTGTTATAATACCTGGTAGCCGGCAGATAAACATGAACCGCTTTACCTGTAGCCGTTGTTTGTTAATGTGCTGATTTTTCTAATTTTTATATGCTGTTCATCCAACCAAGCTGGGTAATCGTGGTAGAGATGTGTCAAAGGAAGCAGTTTTCGCTGTACATATATCAATTATTCCTACACAATTCTTATTGTCCTCTTAAAGGGCTCATAGATCATAGACGAAAAGCTTTTCAAATGTATACAGTGAACAAACTAGAATACCTAATAGTAGATATCCCGAAACAGGAGTCTTCCAGACGCCTTGCAAGTATGGTGTCAGATTACCCTATACATATATGCAAAGATCACCGGCTTGCGGGTAAGCGTGATGCCAACACCACAACAACAGAGTGTAATCTATTTAGAGTATCAAGCTTGGATTAACACATTTGATTATTCAGAGGTACTAGGTACTCTTGACAGAAAGAAACAGCTGCCCAGATTTCTTAGTCGGTCATCACAGACATTTCCATCACAGAGTGAAATCTACGTTAAAAATTTACGACGGATAATTCATTGATAATTCATTCATTGTAAACGTTTTGATCTTTTTGTGTTAGTTTATCGTGGCAGTCATTCGATCCACTAAATCGCTCCTAACTCCAATGTTTAGTGATCCCAGTATTCTCGGTCTCTCTCGTCTCTTTTTAATTCCATACATCTTAATTCCAACAAGTTTCAACCATGGCCATCATTGAGCTGATCTATTCGAGCACCTCTTCAATTTAATATAAAAACTATTTTGTAATATCACAAAGTGCAACGTCAGAAATCGGATCAACATAGCAACGTGCAAAACATCTTACATTACAATGTTGGTCTTCAGACAATACGTTATCTTGTTTTTAAGCAACCTTACGCTATCAAAGTTGGATGACAGGTGACCCCAGGAGGCACTTGGTCTACACTTATCTGTTACAAACTCCTCTCATAATTATAGGTCTAAAGAAACTCTCGGAAGAACTCCGTTTGTGCGAATCGATGAAAACTAAGGAAGACTATGAGTGGATGCTCAAGTGGTCCCGTAATGCGTTTGTCATGATGACTATGATGGATTATCCGACCGAAGCATCGTTCATGGGTGATTTGCCAGCCTATCCGGTGAATGTCTCTTGTCAGGCAGCTCTCGCGGCGAAAGATCCCATTTCCGGCATCCGAGATGCTGTCGGTGTTTTCTACAACAGTTCCCAACGTGAGTTTACATACCTGTGATCTTTCTTTTTGCTTCTTTTCATGAAATTAAACGTAAGCCAAGATAAAACAAGAACTTTATTTTTCCAATATGAATAGAATTTCAATGAAAAATTGGTATCAACTAAGCTTCCCTGTATACGCCAATAAAAGCAAATTCGTGATATCCTACCCGTAAAAGAGCAACCCTGGTGGCGAGGTTTTGAAGAAAATGTGTTCTTAAAGGGCATGGTTCCTAATGGAGAAGATAAAAATTTCTAAGAATGTAAAATTCTATAGGTTATCTTTTGAAATTACTGGAAATTACTGAAAACGATCGCTTCCAACATAATTGGATAAGATGTATCTGGCATGGTAGACCTCACACCAGGACTACTGTTCGGATTTATTTAGGAGGCAGGTAGGAAGGCTAGATTTATCATTTGAACAAACACAGTTTGTTGAGGATGTAAGAGTGACAAATAGTTCTGGCCCACTCAAATCATTACCAACAACTGAACACTCGGAGCGTGCTTAATAAGTTTATTTAAAAAGATCACATCCTTTACCACCCATTGTAACCTAACAAAATGTAGTAAATATGCTTTTATTCTTCCAATCACACCTGTATGATATAAACCAAGGGATATATTCGAGGCAATTTGTTACGAGCATCATACCTGCTAATCGAAACAGTGTCCCACAAAGATCATACTCTCATTGCTTTACAATACGTAAAACTAGATACAAACAAACGAAGTATTCAAACGAATCAATCAGCTATTAGATTACTGGTTCGAAATGCAAAAACGATGGATTATAAACCAGACAGACGTCATCCCATCGAATGGTTCACTTCATCACCTGCATAGATTTATTTATTCAATCTCTACTTTTGTATTCAGTTTTTTATTCATAGCGCGGTGATGTGGTCAAGTTGCATCAATTATTCTAAATAATTTTAGCTGCAGTATGGTACAGTTATTCAATCTCTGCTGTTTTAATTCTATCTTTTTTTAATCCAGTCGTTCACAGGGTCGCTACGCTCATGTTCCGCAAACAATTAGCCCCGCGTGAAACTTCAGTCTAAGCTCAGTGACACCTTTTATCCTGAAAAGAAAAGAGCGAAAACTTTAAGATATATAGCAGATGTTCACACAATTCGAACAGATGCAAATATAAGCTAGTCCTCAACGTTGATTAATGATCTAATATAAGTACCACGCTCTGTACGAATGCGATCAAAGAACTTGCACTTTATGTTTGAAATTTGGTAAAATCAAGTGGCTCATTTCTGTTCCCAAAATTCTCACAGTTTCTAACAATTAACGGCAGACAGAAAAGGGAATCTCCTTGGCGTATTTCTGTAGTATTCGGAATAGGAATCGAAACAGAATAGCGCGAACTCGGAATCGGACTGAAAACCCACCGAATAACGCAAAGTCAGATACAATCAAGACGATCTGTGGATACAGTTAATTCTCTCCAGAAAATCATGCATATATATGTCACAAGCAACCCACAATCATTGGTCGAGTTTTGAATGTCCGATCGACAACAATATGGTTTATTTGTTTGCCTCCTTGCAATCAGCCAATCCGGTTGGTGCCAATCGAGACCGCAGGATTGGTTGGTTATTCCCCTTCTTTCTGTGGATGGTTAGATTGGGATGCACTAAAGTCAAGCTTCTCGGACTTCGGCGGTGCCGATGGAAGCATAACATAAAGGATTGTGACAAATCCAATGGGCATAGAAATGCAATCTCTTGATCATATTGCTATCTATCCTTTGTGGACGTTTCTGCATGCTCCGATAACTTTTAAGCCGTGGTATTCAGACCAAGATGGACATTGTCTGTGTGGTCGAATGTACACCGGTTATGGACGTTGGAACAGTGTTAACTCGAACCAACAAAAGAGGTGCATAATCAATCCTCAATTCAATACAGTTGCACACAAAGAACCTGACTTAGACGACCAAACATTTAAACTCTTGATTTATGATATGCAAGTCCTTGTCACTTGAGGAATATGGCATTTGTGAGTTGTGAGGAAATGCGGGAATCAAGCCCTGTATTGAAGCGATTGGATAAGGGAATAGTGAATGAAACTTCGTTCTCAAGGGATCATTAATGGGTTACATTAAGAGCCGTTGAGCTCGCAGTTCGTTTCTCTGTTTCAGATTTTGTCGTCTTCCGAGAACAGCATTGCTCTTAGCTCCCGAAAGTTCGTTCAGTTGATCGTTTATGAATAAAGGAAAGCTCGGGGCGCTAAGCAAAGAATTGTGTTCGAATCGTCCAATTAGATCGCAATCACACATTGTGACAAAAAATAACAGCGTAACAAACAAGACTGATGTTCATGGATTCGTCTTCTCTAGCTAATTCATTACAATGTATAGAACTACGGTAAAAGAGGATGAACAGGACTTGAAAACCAAATAGGAATTACTTTTTAAATGCGATGGAAATGTTTGTGATAACCAACAAACAGCATTGGACACCTGTTTCGTCCTGTTTGGGACTCGTCAGCAGTGCGTACTTTTTGTGTTCCTGTCAGAACTCGAACCGCAATCAGTCGGGTCGGAACTTCAAACCCTTACCCGTGAGCCACACGGCCGACGGTTATCACCTTGTGCGAATGGCTCAATCAATTTAGAGTATCAAGCTTGGATTAGCCCATTCGATTGTTCAGAGGCCACAGGCACTCTTGATGGTTTTGGGTGTGGGGTTCACTCCTTGGAGATCGTTTATTCCCCACTGTTTGTATGCATTTCCATGCGATGGAAATGTTTATGATAACCAACAAAGAGCGGTTCGAGTCCTGACAGGGACACAAAAAGTGCGCACTGCTGACAAGTCCCAAACGGGACGAAACAGCTGTCCAGTGCTCTCTCATCAGTGAGATGAAATAAGCGTTTACTCAAATTTCTAGTTTCTTTCTTGAATAGAATTACAATTTTGTTCGGTGGGATCGTTCAGAAATCAGTTTATTAGAGTATCAGAAACTGTAATACTTCGTTTTTAATTGAAACTGAGTGTGTTCATGTGGTGATCCTAGCCACAGAGGGACGTGTTGCAGTTTCTGGACAACTGCAGTGAGTCAACCATTCCAGATGACGCCAGCCAAGCGCCTACGCGTTACAGCTTCTGGACAACAGATCATAGGCGAATCTTGCGGACCACTCAGAAGTCCTGCGGTCCAGACAGAGGCTGTATGACGTCAACAACACAAGCGGGTGATTGATGGATACCTGGAAAACCAGTAATCTTCCTTTGCACATATAATCCCCTTGATTTCTTTCGATAAATGAACTGCTACTTCTGGGGCCTTTCCGTTGCTTCTCATTAACGTGGGATACCAGCGTGCAAGTGTTAGAGAGATTCAGCGTTTCCGTTGCGTTTGCGATTCGTTATTCGTGATCTGTGTATACTTTAACTACTACAGTGCAAACAGCCGTTTCAACTATAAATGATTCATGTAGACGACAACCGATTGCTTGTCACACTCTGACCGACTAACTGATTGTCTTGTGGTTGTATGTGCGGGTTTTCATCTCGCAAGCAAAGGCACATTCATTTTTGGCTACCTTCAACCCTCTTCCCCACCCGTTTTGAATTTCCTATTTCAGGAGACAAGTGCTTTGATTACAAAACGCAATACATTGAATGTGCTGATATTACCGGTTGCGGACTGGGAAGTGATTCAATGGCTTGGGACTTTCAGGTAGAGTTCAGCTTCTTTACACTTTTCATGTGTTTCTCCTTCTACACTCACGCAGTTTCTCGGTCAGCTCTGATTGGGTGCGTTGAAAATTGTGTTTTCTGTACTATTGAAAGCCATTAACACAGTTGTACAGGGCTGATTGACAGGCTGGCGTTTGTTGCTGCTCATTTTTGTACTACGTATCTCTAACTTGGCTGTTTTAGGCAAGCTGATATTGATGGATGTTTGACATTTATCATTTCTTTGAAAGCTGCTTACCGTTCTCCTAGATATCTAAATATCTGTGAATTTATTGACGTGTTGTTTATGTTTGTGTGAGACAACTGCGTGTTGTTCGAAAGAAATATGTGAACAAGTCGTTTAGAATTCCAGATGAAAACTGGCTTGCTTCAAATCGTTTTCCGAAAATAACAGAAATAAGTGTGAAACGGAAAAGAGAGTACAGGGGGAGGGGCTAGGAATTTTCGATTGGAAACATGAAGTTGCAAATTATCAAACGGGCATTATAACTATCCGGGGGAGCAAGCACACTGAGTCAAGCTTGCTTTTGTAATTCACATCGCTGCGTACATAAATTAATTGGCAAACTCCACCCTGGTTGGCTATATTTTCAGATGAATCACATCTTCTTTACGTTGCAGGGTAACTAAGTCGGTTAAGATGATAGCTCACAAATGCGATTGGGCAATATTCGATTGGCTTCGTGCGCAGGACTTTGCATAGTTTATCAATTAATTGATTGCAACCAGATCTACTCCTTATCTCCACTATAGTATTTTCGTTATCATTTGCATTAATGTTATAAGCACTGATATGGTGCGCTAATAGAATCATTTCGTACCTTCATCTTTCCATAATATTTCATGAGGGCTATCAAACTGTTTCATGGAATTTGAGATGAGGATACTTTGTCTTACCCCCGTAGAAGGCTTGCAAATTCGGAGCAGCGAGAGAATTTCCCTGAAAGGATACAAAATATATTGCATGTACTCTATGATTTAATCATGAAATCAGTCCCCTTAATACCAACTGAAGAGGCCTCCATTGCTGAGACTTGACTAGCATCGGTGAAACTTTCATTCGGGTTTTTCATTTTCTCAAATTGGTGATTCTGCCATTCAGTTAAGGTACTCAATGTGAATTTGTGGATGACATGTTGATGACATTTCCCATTGTATACACTGGCCTTATCAGCAAACTCCAGACACTTTCTATATGCTACGAATCGGTACTGTGGACAAACCGGTGAGTTTCAACGATGTTTAGATGCAACGGGCACCGGTTTATCAATCTTGGTCTTGCGTGTACACGTGTGGTGGCTCTCAGTACTGGAAACCCATTGTCTCTATTGGTCTTAAGGAATCATGGGGAGGATAAGGCGATCCAAAATTCTGACATACAAATTCATGATTTAATGTATAGACATTTGCTAAAGTTTGTATAAGATCCGGGTCTCGCTGAAAGCACTTCATGCAGATTATTTTATTATGGTGGACATTTACATAAAAGCTTAAGCAACTCACAGTTCCCAAAAAACCTTTTCTTCACGTTTATCAATGAACCCCACGCTACTGAAGGATTGGGGCATCTAGGTCCCGGAGAGTAGTGACAAATGCAGAAAAAGAAAGAATTCACGAAAACCGGTGACACAATCAGCAAAGTGCGGGTTCATTCGAAAAATTCTTTTCTATGAGATTTGTCGAAAGGAATCTTTCTGTAGTAGTTGCAATTCGTAATTTGTAGCTTCTTACACAGAGCACTATTAGAATTTTCAGATGTTGATATCGCCCTCGTGTCAGTTGACGATTATATTTGAACAATTGCTCATCTCTGAACATGGTGTAAACCTTCAAAGATTTACAAAGGTTCCAGTGGTGACTTGCATTCGTCCTTTTGCTCAACGTGGAGTGAACCCACCAATGTTTGGGTGGAGAATGCTGCCCGAACGTAGTGTGCTTAATGAGTATTGACCACGGTTTGGCATGCAAAACGGCTGCACCCTCTGACTTCCCCAATGAGCTGTTTGTGGTTGCCTTTGAGTTCACATCTGGTATCAATAATAGTAATAATAATAATAATGATACAGTATAACTAAGCATTTAAAACTGGAACCCGCATATCAACAGCTAAATAAGTATTGATGACCCAAAACTGCCTCAGTCTGAACTGGTTCAAAACCGGTTCAAACCGGTTTGTGGTTAGTCCAAGATATAAAGTCGATCAATGAACGAAAGGGGGATAACCGCGACAATGGACCAGCCAATCCAATCACGAGAAGTAGCAGAGATTGACCAGTAGGATTAAAGGGGCACAATCAGCCAGTCGAAATCCACAAAAAGTACCATATTCATCCGGTCACACTGAGGATTGGCGCTTCCTCTAAGTCATACTGATGATGTTTGCTTAGCCAGTCTACGAAACGTCCTCGAACAACACTTTCAGTTCGGAGGAGACATCAACACCAATATCCGCATCCCGAGCTACAATCAGTCCTCATTATATCCGGTCCCATTAAACTCAGCCGAAGCATACGCAACTTCTGAACAGAATCCTAACGTGATTGAAGCAGGTTGTTGCACGTATTCGGTGGCTCAGGATGTGGTTCAAGTGATGCAATTTGATGGATTTGTTGTGTTATGCATACTAACCTTTGCACCCAATTATGTTCTCATGTTTAATTTCCATTTGAGTGTATCTGTGTAAAGTACTGTTAAATACCTGTTTTCATCATCCATGTGAATCACCCGTTCACCTAACCATGCCATTCTACTGCCGTCTGATTAGCGTGTGTCCATCCCGGTTCTATGCAACTTACCAAAGACGCAGACAAAATGATTATTTGCCACTTCATCCTACGCTCATCGTTCACCTGTGATCTGGCATTACATCCCTGTGATGATTGCCTTCTCTCGTTCAAGTGATTCTTCTCTCGGTATATTTATACAAAAAGATTTTAATGATGCTCCTCTATTCGTCAGTTCGTTTATATGTCTGCACAATGGTGTTATAAAATTCCATGCATAGCTCTATGGAACACTCGAGAGCTTCGACTGTTTTCTTCATCGAAATTTCAAACGGGGAGAACCGTTGTAGGTTCTGATTAATAAAGACTTATGCTTGAGCGATGCCTTATCCGGCGTTGATCACTATATCCCTTGAAATATGACCTGCACATCTAAGGATATGCTCTTCCTTCGGGACTAACATGCTGTCACATACTTTGAATCGATTTGCCACAATATTCGTATATAATAAACGCTGAAAACGGCCGCATTAAATGTGTAGTTTATCAACCTCTGTTCCTTTTACTACCTAGTCTCATGCTAGGGGTGTTTATCTTTATTCCTCAGTGATAGCGAAAACATCTGTCAAATTGGTGTTGGTTCAGCCATGCTGAACACTGGTTGCAACTCATCACCGAAGTAAGCACTCTCGAAAATTTCAACAGACAGAATGCAGGTCTACAAGTATCGTTGCGAATAACCCTACAATGAAGTAAAGAAACTCATTAAGGGGTTAGTTACTTGTATAATTGAATGTTCCACGACAAATTCATAAAATTGATTGTTCTCTTAGTTACAAATGGGTATCTCATTTCGCTGAATGGAACTGTTACAAACAACCCCAGACGACAAATAAACATCATTGTTATTTGGTGTATTGTGCTATCTGAACGCATGGGTTTACTGCGCAAAAAAATAACTAATGCGTAGAGCTTGTCAGACTCAGCCGCGGTGCTCGTTTGTGTGCGAAGCGAAGGCGGAGAGCGGGGGTGAGTGAGTTTTAACTCAAACCTTATTCAGTTTAATGTATCCGGTGGTTGATTATCTATATCACCAGTTCACATTGTAGCACCTTTTATCTGCTCGCAACCACTGCTTGATCTCATCTCGCGGGACAAAATTGCAACCGTTGATTAGGATGAACATGCCACGGTTCGCTGGGCAGTAGTGTCACCCGAAACTCCGCTCAGATTGCGCTCAAAAATGGGGTTGCCAATTTGAAATGATTGTGGGTGTCTCTAATCTTAGTTCACTCAGAATGTTCTTTCGTCCACACAGAACTGATCTGAACGGGCATAGTTCATGAGATGAATTGCTTTGATATTCGCAGTTGTACCCACAAAATCGGACTTTGGATAGTCCGTTTCTAATCTGTTAGCGTCACAGTCGATACGATTTGAAAAAAGTCTGCCCTTTCCACATAAATCAACCATTTCACGAAACACATGGAGTCTAAATGAGAATTTGAAATGAACAAACTGAATGATAGACATACCGTCGAGTGAAAAGAACAAATTAAAAATATCACATCAATCGATGTGGTATATTGCATATAGTACTTACGCGAGTACAGAAAGCTACTTTCCACATGTGGAACACAAGAATGTCGAAAGCCCCGTGATATATTGTGTTAACACTATAGTTTACAATTGATTCATGCATCGTTGACTCGAGAAATACTCCGAATGTTTTTCTTTCAGTTGATTTCACCATGCTTTCAAAAATCTCGAAACTACTGAAAGTAATCACCATTATGTGATGTCAACTAATTCCGACCGCTCGGTACTATAGCCTCCATTAGGAATAAATGTCACGAAATATATAGCCTATCTGAGTGCTGTGTAACCGCTTCGGAAATTTGAATGTAAAATTTGCGACCAACTCATTTGAGTGAAGTTTTTCCCCAAAAGCTGATCCTTTCAAAGTTCGATCATTCTCTGCTGCATATGTAAGCCACCAATCAGCATGCAAGCTGACTGCCCTGGCAGGTTTATATCAGAGTCCACTGAAATACACCGAAGCAACTTATATGGCTCAGTTTTATGGTTGTTCGGTTGTGGCGATTAGCGGAAGACAACAGCAGTTTTCGGTTTGAATTTGCGAGAAGGCCCCACTGAGACTGCCGATCATTTCGAAATTCAAACAAAAGGTTGTTTCCATCTACCCTTGTCGGACAGGTAACAAAATGTTTGATTTAAAAACTGCTTTGAACTTCTTTTGTCCATGCGAATGCATGGGATATCGGGGTCTGCGTGCGGTGCTCTTGATTGGAACTGCCTCCCTCTGTGAGCTCATTCTTGAATGGCACTGAACTGAATGGTTGGGCGCCAATCGAGCCATGAAATGTGAGATACACACTGTCCGTTATATCTATAGCACGATAAATAAATTACAGTGAAGCAGGTAAAAAAACATGTTGAAATGGTTGCAAATGACAAAGAAAATTTGCAAAATGTGCTCATCCCGGCCTAAACGAATACAACTATATCAAGTGGAATAAGTTACATAGGCCTAAAAATAAATCATGTGACATCCTGGTAGACCCAACACCTTTAAATAAGTCCCTTCTAGAAGAGGGGATAATTGTGACTACTTTGTGCAGCCCACTGAGGTTGTGGAGACGGGTAGTAATCGCCTCGGCGGTCGACACAATTCTTAATCTGACCTCTTTGGATAACCTACCCTTCACCCTCCAGAGAGGACGGAAGGCCTCAAGCACACTGACTTTGCGATTAAACTCAGTCAGATGGTTCTTAATTGCCGTCGCCCCAGTCCTTGTCAATCCCTGAGTTTAATAAATGGGGTGGTGCTCCTTGATGCGGCCAGATAGACGCCTCACTGTTCGTCCCACATAATTTGCTCCACTGGAACAGGTGAATTGATAAACATAAAACGAAGTGGCGTCCGGGGGTAATCTATCCTTAACCTGCATTAAGAAAATAGGTTTGGACGTAAATGTAATGAGGGGTTTAGCAGCAGAGTAGGTGAATTTGATGGAAGATTGAATTAGTCTACTCAATATTCTCGTGATCGTTTTTCACCTGAATGGGATGGAGAGATAGACACGCTTCTTATTTGTGGTGTCTCGTGACGTCTTGGGTGGATATGATGTCATGCTTTTCTGAATAAATGATTCAGGATATCCATTCTGAAGAAAAACAATTTGTAAAAATAGAATCAGGTTTGTTTTAGCCACAAGGTGAATACCAAAACACAAGATTTCGGTGACAACGTTTCGACCTTCTTGGAAGGCCTTTGTCAAGTCTTGTGTTTTGGTATTCACGTTGTGGCTAAAACAAACCTGATTCTATTGTTACCAAGACCACAACGCCTATTTTTTTCGAAATAATCCGGAACACCTATGGATTATTAACTGTTTAAAAACAATTTGTATTCTTCCTAGTTTGAATTCGACAGAGAGCGAAGAATAAAGTTGCTTAACCATATTGAATGAGCAGTGAATCAATTTTTTTCATTGCAACGGGACGAATCTATGGTAGTGTGTGTACTATCCCGTCCATGTTTCCTTATGGTGAATGCTTCTGAGATGGAGCTATCTGATCAATGAAGCAAGAAAACGTCTAGAAATGCGGGACCATTTGTGGATTCCTTTTCCAGGGTGAACTCCATTTTCGGATGAGCTCCATTGAACTTCTCCAACAGAATATCAGCATCTTATGCACATATGATGTCATCCACATTTCGTTTGTAAAAGTTAGACTCTTCTATGGGTTTTTAGAGTGCTCTGTTTTCCAATTTGTCCATGAAGATATCTGCTTGGTATCGCTCGGTTGCCCGGAAGTTGTCTTTATTCATGAATGTCTAGTGATTGGCATTCACACCACACGTCATTTGTCTTCATCTATGCTGATATCAAGGAAACCCAGTGAGCATGCATTATTGGTTCCAAATTCT
>UZAN01043619.1:27643-38134 GCA_900618425.1 Echinostoma caproni
CCATTGGATAAAACGCTTCTATTTGCCCTCTTAATATGTGAACGTCTATTCCAATGAACCATGGGTTATGATACCTCACTTTAGTTGCATTGGAGCTAATCACGGAAATTTAAAGTCACAACGGGCGTTTGGTGAAAATATCTATAAAATTCAAACGTTTGCACTTTCATCACATTGGCACTCAGTCGCGTGAGTCAGCTCTAGGTCAAGCTCGTTTACATTGCCGTGGTCCGATGCAACAGAGCCACTCATAGAATGTACAAAATAGTCCCNAAATTAGCTTCATTGGAATCAGGTACCACAGTTATGTCGTTACACTGGTTCACATTTCCGATCAGGTTAACTTTAACTGTAAGCACTGAAACGGAAGGTTCACAGTCAGCCTTTGATATTGGGCTATTATATATATATATATATATATATATACATATATATATATATATATAATTTTGCAAAGTGAACAAATCAGAAACCAGAAATGGTTTATGTAATTCAAACTTGCAGATTCTAACAGCACACTGAGTTTCTATTATTTTCTGTTACATAATATTCCCTTGATGAAAGCATTCGGAAGTCACTAAAACAGTAATGTAGTGTAAATGATTGCCTAAAATCGGATCAATGTCTTTATGGGCAAAAAAACGGAATAATCGGAAAATCGAATTGCCGTTATTTTAAAAACCAGGAAAATCAAAAATCTGAACACATCTATTCATAACTAAAAAAATGTGCCGCGTAGCCAGTCAAAATTGATGCCGCGTTCCCGACCATACTTACCTGAATTCATGACGTTTATGGAAAAATAAGACATGGGTTCAACAGAAAAAAATGAAAAATCGCTCACTGGATGACAGGTTTCAGCACTACGCAAGTGCTCGCGAGATAAAGATCATATTGTCTCATTTTATCTTTTTTCTGCTTTCTATGCGGAATCAACCTCCCAGTTTTGCGTAATCACGGAACGCTTGGAATGATCACTTATGGAAATTTGTGACAGGAATATTTCATTCTCTCGCCTCTAATAAATCTACGAATAGAAATTATATTTTAACTGGTAACATTACCGATTGTATAAATCGACACTGTTGATGGCTTGGCTCAGTTTCTGTGATTCCTACGTTTCACTATAATCTTCTTTGCATTTAGATTGGGATGGACAGATCTGATTCGGTTGTTGCTCTCAGAATTCACGGTGGGGCACACCATTTGGATTTACGGTGAGCCACTGTATTCGCCTTGTGGACGATCATATTTCCTAGCTGTTTGTACGCACTTATGAACATATGATTCTTTTTTTCGATAATTTGCTCATCGAGGGCATTCCTCTCCTCCGTATATGTTTTGTCTAATTAAAGTGTGGAGTGTCCATTCACATGCACTTTTCGGTCTATTCACGATTGGACTGTAATTTAATTTGAGATTCAGATGCTGCAACTCCGTTACAACAGGACGTATGCTGCAATAAGCTATGGTACACATCGTACTGTTCACCGCACAAAATTAGGACCAGAAACCGTTCACTGAGAGGGAATCATTTAGAAACCATATCAGAAGTACTGCATCTCCGGTCTCCATTGAAATGTAGACGTGGTTCTATCGGAACCTCGTGGTAATACGGCCATGTCGCAAACGGGCGTTCATAAAAAACAGATTAAGACTCTTCACGAAACGTACGGCCATTGTATTGTGAGTAAACATGCAGAACCCAAAGGGAAGAGCTTATTTTACCGTGGAGCACCCCATCAGTACTGATTTTTGTAAATAAAGATTCACTACTCATTAATAGTATATAGGTACCACTCACTACATACGCATAGAAATACGCATTTACAAAATACAGTATAAAAAACAGTATATTCAACTAAAAAATGTTCCAACATGGATACAATCGTGAAATATGGTGTAAATAATTATCAGTGTGATTAGTAAACGTTTGTACAGAAAACTTAAACCACATTCTATATTGCACTTTATCTAACTGTTCCCATATGACATCACTAAGTGATCCTGTAAAATGTTTTGATCGGCGTTCAGTACAACTCCAAAAGCGACTCCACCTCATCTGTATGGACACCGATTGCGTGATTTACAAACCCCGCTGTATGATTCACAGACATGCACATATCCCGATGTATTACAAGAAGCGTTATGCAGCTCACTGATCAGTGTAAATTGCTGTTCCAGGCTCTATCCATCGTTAGGTAGTAGTACCTCTGAAACTATCTCTGAAGGGATCCTTTCTTCAGGTTGTGATAGTATATACCAAAAAACCACACGGTAGGTGATCTCGAGGTCACAAATTTTAACAAAAGAGGCACAATTACACAATTTTAAATAAAGGAAAAATGAATCAATTTTCCTTAAAACATATTTAGAAAAATACTTTAATTATCTAAAAGTGACCGCTTTTGGAAGGAAGAATAAGAATAATGAAACCAGAATCGGGTGCTGATCGGTAACGTACGCCAAGAGAAAACATGGACGGGCGAGTAAGCGTGCAGAGAGTTGGAGCAACCACGTGATAAACAAGGAGGTGACCTTGATGAGTTAAAAAAAATAAGAAGCAAAAGAGGAATGTTACATGAAGAAAGGAAAGTTAGTTGATGACACTGAAAAAATAAACTGTCCATCTGCTGCTGCAGCCTGATTGATAAAAGTTTGCTAGCGTTTGGTTAGTTGTGGGTTACTGGTGTTTGTCAGAAACCGTCATTAATATTTGCTCTCGTTCTTCCTCGATGTCCGACCTAGGAAGAAACAGAACCAAGGATTGGGATTATAGAAACACTGTATTCTGAAACTTCCTAAACGTTGCAAGTGAGCCTTGCTAGCCTAGGCAATTATTTTAGCAACGACAGAGGAAATCTAACAGTATATCTGATCAGTGGAAAGGAAGCGTGTGATACAGAGCTCACCGTGGAAAATTGTGCGGTCTTTTCCATATCAATAATTAAAAGCACGATAAAGTTGAAGCAAAACTTAATTCTGGAAATGTCTAAGTTGCTATATCTAATGAAGAAACTTTCCCTGGATGATCACTATCGCCAAATAATGGCGATGTATGCTAAACGTTGACGGTACACTTGATTGGGCCCGGTGGAGAAGGGTCCTTATGTGAAAAGGACAATCATAACGGTGGCCTAGCTATTGTAATAATTCTACCTGATGGAGGGGCTTAGTCGCAACTTGATATATGAACCCTGATGGTTCTGATACGTATTCTCTGATTATTTAACCATGTCCTGGTAGTCCTCAATTACACAGGATCAGTTGAATCGGTTGGAAACTGAACCTGTCGTGCTGCAAATCACACCAGCGTAGGGTGTAGGTGCTTCTGATTTGATGATCACGTTCAGTTTGAATGGATCTATCAGGAAACTCAGAGAAAAATACGAGGCAAGAAAAGAAAACTGTCGATTGAAGAACCACTACAGGCGTGTTGACCAAATGCAATTAACCACAAATAAAAACAGTCAAACGAAGTGAGATGGAGACAAAACTTGGGCAGGTTGTGCATTTTGATATTGAGCTAAACCAAAGCAAACCGAGCCCGTGACTGGTGGTGTGAAAAGTATCAACAAGCTCACGGCGAACATGGTGCAGAGACGAGACTGTATGCTGAAAGAACAGATAATTGATTTGCATTTCCGAAAACTGCTTTTAGCAGTCTCTTCGACACTCAAACTTTAGGACATTCAGATAACGGATGGATGGCATATGTAACGACAGACTGTCAGTCTGGCAACAATGTGAAAAAACATCTTGCGAATGGATAGCGAGTTGAATTCCCGCCAAACTGTGGGGTTAAAATTAAAACTAATATATTGATGAAGGAATTGAAAAGATTATAATTGGTAGGTCTAGTCAAATCATCAACAAATTTAATTTTCTTTCCATATTTCCTTGGCTAATAATAACCAATAAAGACCGTTTTGTGATAAGTCCCCAAAATATGTGTAAGGAGAGCCAAAAATGTCTGTTGGAAATGAATACAACTGAATGTATCCAGATGTAATTTCCCCGATAAAACAGCTCAGTTCAAGAACGGAAGTTTGGCGTGCATCGAGGGAGAAATCAATGGCATAACGTCGGACATATATCGGGAAAACCAATCAGTAAATTCCGTTAAACTTCCAATCCTTTGAAATGCTATTTGGTCACATTCTCTTCCAGTTCTCGCAATCAACTAAATGCTATGAAGAAAGTGCTTCAATTGCCTTTTGAACCCTTCAACCGATTGCAATTATTATCAACAGTATGCAGTAGCATTAAAATAACCTTTTGATTCCTGGTTTTGGAAAGACATGTAAAAATGTCTATTATGAAAAAGAAGAAGGGACCAAGGAAAGGATCGTGGGGTAGGTGTAATTCTGAGAATTATCTGACAGTCATGCGATGCAAACTCAGTCTGTGGTTTGCTAATGCTGCTACAGTAGATTGCCTAACCAGACATGACCTTCCCTCGAATTTCCTTTCAATAATGGGAGAGAAATAGTATTACGTGCTAGGTTTATCAAAGCACCATGTTGTTCTAGTGGTAGACCATCTCCGATCAGCCTTCAAACGTATTGCATATTGTCCCTTCATAGCGCTTTATTCACGGGATATATCAATCAATTTTTCAATTAAGTGCATGACGTTTAGCTAGCTTTCACTATCTACAATAACCAAACGCGAATTACCTTAACATTCCTGGATACGATGAAGAGCAATTGGACTATCGCTCTGAACGAATAAGGTGACGGACAACGCGTGACCAACGATTTATAGACAGCGAGACATGAAGCGAAAGGTGTACACGTGCAACGAGGTAGCGTCACTCAGTGGGACAAGTGACAATTCCGCGGTTGAGTGTAAACAGGCAGTTGTAACTGGTAAAACAAAAGCTTGTTTTAGGTAGAAGAGGACTCATAAGCAAAAGACGAAAGTACCGTGTTACTACAGACGTATTAGTTTGTAAACATTATTTTTGCTCCATAATTAGCGCGCATCCTTTGTTCCAGCAAAAAAGTGACCAAAAGTTTTAGACTCAGATCGCATACCCATATGTTTTGCTTTTTTCATATTGTTTATTCTTCCTTGTATAGAATATACGCTGATACTATTTTTAGGAATTGGAAGCGGTCAGACAAAGAACAGCTTTTTTTAATATAATCAGGAGTTTTTCTTGGTCAACGATATAAAAGGGCCATCTTGTTATGTGAAGAATGTATGTTTGTCTTGGTGAGATATATATACATATATATGAATGAACTGACAAAAGATTACCTGATACGCATGCCTGAAGAGCGGGAAGGATCGCGAAACCGGTCGTGCGCCTCCTGGGAAATTTTGTCTAGTCGATCATATATTACATATTAACGTCTGTATGTTTTTATACCTCTTATCGGTGTTTCTGAACGTTTACACTGTTTTTTCTTCAGACTCTCTGACCCAAATGATCCCCCGTCGGTGCGTGAAATTCGCGAAGCCGAACGCCGTCTGATAAAACGTTGGATAAAAGAAGTTTGATAATACTTTCGATTTGGCAAACAGGATTGAACGATTTTCTCTTTCGGTTCGCAAATTTTTCGACATTTTTGTTAACGCTTTCTTCGTACTTATCTCTTTGCGTTTCATTCCTCTCGGGTGACTTACTCCGGTGCATCATGTTGAATCAGAATCAGGTGTACATTTAGTAAAATGTCAAGGAAATGGTGCTGATTCTTGTAATTTTAAAAGAAAAGTACTTTTGACCGATTACATAACTTTAATTTACCGGTATTTTAAAGTCTTTTTCAAGCCAGACACATCACAGCAACGTGAAAATACCTCTAATCCATTCTTCTGCCTTATTTATTTTAAATCTATGGAAACTGAAGAATCTATAGTCGGAAAAACACTAGACACACGAATAAAACATAAGTAAGTGTAAAAGAAACGGAATCAGAGGAAGACTTTTTTCGATTGGGAGGTTCTATTCTCCAGTTTAGGATCGCGGTTGAAGGTATACGAGGGAGCTGAAACGAATCACAGCGACTGTTAGAGAGCCGTTTGACAATAACTGATCAACGTCTTCTTTGTGCCTAAGCAACACTTTGAGAACAAATTCTTAGTCACTACAGGTTTGCAGTATGTTGTAAGTTATTTTGTACATTAAAATTTGTGACGACAATAATGGCATATAACAGAGCATAAAAAATAACACGCTGTTGCACCTCTTCCTAAATCTTATGAACATACTAAAACCTCAATGTGGTATGGATAACGATTAATTTAAGTTAGTATCTTTACTATGAGTAAATTAGGCGTAAACACGATTTATGCAACTTTTAATCGATAGAAACCGCGTCATGCGTTTCATTGTAATCAAAATGAAATGATTTCTCCAAACGGGAATTGCTGTATGATTCGGTGCACGTTGCTTACCACAGTCGATGAGAAGTGTCGAAACAACTGAAAACATCGCTACGTGTGTGTGATACATAAGACACTTTTTTACTCCATGTATGATGACGTGTGAGGTTGGATTTCAGGGTCATCATACGTTCTCGTAATTGTTCGGCAAACGCCAATGGAAAATTGGGTTTTGACGGAGGGTTTTAAAGTCAATCCCATGGTAGACAATGACTCGCTCCATAAACCAAATCTACTGCTAAATTTTTGAGGTCTTCTTTGATAACGGAGCAAATGCTAAACAGAATGAATGGAAGACTTTGGGTTCCGTAAGCATTTTTGTGAGCAGAAAGTGAAGCTTGGAGTTGCCGGTAAAAATACTCAACTAAGTCGTTTAATGCAGGATAACAAGCACGGAAAGGGCAGATTCGGATTGAATGCCTCTGGTAATAGTCACAGTAGGGTAAGTGGTGTATCAAACTGACCTCGATACAATTACTGTACACCTTTTGCATTGAATTCGTGGTGCATGCAATTCAAATAAATTACGTGGGTTATTTTGTTCGGAGTTGTTCTCTTTCGGCGATCGGCACTGCGTGAATTTCGGAACTACATTTCTAATTATATTCTCAGTACTAGATTCAACGTCGCCGCCGGTCTACTGAACAATGCATTCGACTGCATTAGAATCCCTAGATTTCAACTGCAGTGCAAGCGACATCGAGGATTATTTTGAACGTTTGAGATTTGGTGGTAGACTCGGTCGAAGCCTGATAACAAGAAGAAATCCGCGTTCTTTTTTAATGCTGCCGGTAAAATTGCTTATTCTGCACCTATTTCTGTACCATACGAGAATGTGAAACCGACTAACTTTGAACCCTCAGAGCAGATTTTCAGTGTTACGCAATCCGAATCAGGGCGTCGGTGAATGCATCCTGGATTTACTCATACAAGCTGCAAAGTGTGATTTTTGTGACTTACTGAACATGCAGTTGAAGGATCGACTGAGTGCTGGCATTAACAATACCATTTTGCAAACCGAACTTCTGAAACTATCCAATCCCACGTTCAAATACTTGCGGGCCCGCTGTGAACAATATCAGGATATTTGCACCGCTACCACATCTATGCCATCGACCATCGAATCTACAGCCATGTTCAATTCACTCAAAACAAAATCCACAAAAGTTCATACTTCAGCCGGATATTTCAAACCAGCTACACAATCTCGCTCACAAGTGGCATATTCGGACAAATCCTATGGAATGGTGCTTCCTGCGGTAAAAGTCATTCTGGATGCACATTTCAATTCCGTTACGCTTCATCTCACAAGTATGCCAAAACTGGTCATATTCATTCTGTCGTAATACACAAACTTGTCGCTTAATCCAATCCAATGAGTCAGAAATGAGTGACATAGACAAACATTTTTCTTCATTACCTTTGGTCACTACCTACCACTCTGGTCTTATTTGTACACAACTCTTCAGTTCCACTGGTAACTCATTTTATTTCATTGGGAAAGCGAGTCGGTGAGTGAACAAATGTTTTGGATATTCCTAGTCATGCTCCTACATGTCAAATAGTCAAAAAATGCTTACAGAATGATAGCCATTCGCTTAATTACAGGTCATTAATCGGAGGTGGAGAGAAGGGGGTGTGTGTTCAGGAGCGTTAACTGTGTCAGTTGATATGACCTTTCGCCAGTTGGGCAAAGGGACACGTTCTGTTCTGTTTTTGATTTTCACACTGGGTCAGGAAAATTGAAGCCCTTGAAGCGCACGCACACTCCCTTCCCTCCGACTCCAATTATTTATCTTTAATTGAGCCAATGACTGCCAATTCTGTAAGCATTTTTTGACTATTTGACATGTAAGAGCATGACTAGGAATATTCGAAAACATTTGTTCGCTCACCGACTCGTTTTCTCATTTTATTTCATTTCGGACACTGATAGAGTGGATTCTCCTATTTTTGTTCATGATTTAGAAATTTTGCTCCAGATACTAAACTACAATCATCCATTGTCACCATAAATGACATCACTGGACATGCATTGCTTGTTGTTGGTTCTTGTGAGATTTCAATCAGCGATGAAAATTCTAAAAGTGCCATCTGTGCATTCGTTGTAATCAAGTCTGGCCCCTCATACTATGCTTGAAGGCTATGCAAGCACTAAATATCAATCTTTCCTTCTTAACCTCCATTGATACTAAACACGAACTGAAAGATTTGATTAACAAATGCTCAAAGGTCAGTGGTTACATAAAAATTCCCCCCAGTTAATGGCGATCCAGTTTTTCTCAAACGCCGGGTTATTCCTTATGACCTTCCTGAAAAAGTCATGAATGCACTGAATAATTTGAGTTCCAAAGCTGTTATAGAGAAGGTGGCGTCTTTGGCATGGGGTACACCAATCATCACACCACTCAAGTCAGACGGCAAGACCCTCAGAATATGTGGTAACTACCGAATCGTCCTGAATCCAAGACTTTAAAAACAGACTTGCCCAACTGTTAAACCAAAGGACATTCTGATAATTTGACCGTTTTCCAGTTTTTTTTCCAAGATTGAATTGAAAGTTGCTTATCTACAAATCCCGTTAGACGGAACCTCTTCCATTTTGACAACTATTAATACCCCGTTTGGTTTGTACAGATACAAGTTTTTGACTTTCGTTTATCCGTTTCTCCTGCCATATTCCAACAAGTTATGAATGACATTACTTTTGTCTTGTTGAAGTGTATCAAGATCGCATTGTTGTTGCTCCGGACAATTTCATTCATGATGCATGACTGCTTGAACTCTTTCTTAGGTTTTCTGATAACCATCTTGCCATTAATCCTAAGAAGTGTTTATTTTCTATCTCTCATTTTGAATGTCTTGAATATCTAGTCGATAACAAGGGTTACAAACTTGACCCAAATGATCTGCCTCCTCTGACGAAAGTCAAACCTCCGTCCAACGAACACGAACTACGATCCGTGATTGGAGGCTTACAACATTATTCTATATTTATCCCTAATTTCAGTCAGAAAGCTTCACCCTATTTCTGCTCTCATCTTCTGACAAATTTTTTTGGACTGATGTTCATGAGCAAAACTTGCGTGAAATGCTGAGTTTTCTGCATGTACAATTTTCAAAAGTATATCTCACTGTATCCGGTTAATAGCGCACTGGTAGCCGACTAATGGACCAAAAATACGCTACAATTTTGGTGCCATAGCTCATTTGTAGCTCAACTGTAGCCGAATATTAGCCGACGACGGGTTTCATGGGATTCTCAACAAACTGCTGATACGAGATATGAATACAAACTACTCAATCTCCTTCAAATTCTCCGAGCAAACCTAGATCCACTTAGCCAAGTCTCGCAAGACAATCGTATGAATCCCTGAAAACCTTGCTGCTGGAAGCATCTACAGCCGGCTAATTTCGAAGCTGCTGAACAAGCCAAATTTCATTCACTCACACGTGGTGGAAGCCAACTTGTACATGACTTTATTCTTCAACTTTAGACTCAAGCATCTCGTTGCAACTTCGGAGATCAATTGCAAACCCAGTTACGTTATCGATTAATTGCCGGTATTAATTTCCCGGAATTACAGCAAGAGCTCCTGCTCATGCACGATTGCACATTTCAGTTGGCTACTGCAGTCTGTGAACAGTACCAAGACGTCCGTGCCATTATTTGTGATGAATCCAACTTGTTGTTCAATGCCAGCAATTCCAAACAGCCACCATCCCGCCGAAAGCGGTTTTTCGAAAAGGGCTCGAAAAACATCAGTTCTCCGGCCCGCAATGACCAATGGATTCAAAGATGGAACAAGTGCAATTTCTGTGGACAAAGACATTCGCGGCTATCCTGTAGATTTCAAAATGCCAAGTGTCACAATTGCGGTAAGCTTGGCCACATCCAATCTGTCTGTAAAAGTGCGAAGTCGTGTCTTACCAAACGTACGACTGTCCATTCCTCTAAAGATTTATTGTGTGATTTACAGTCCTTAACTCTAGCCAGTACCAGTTCACATCCCTCTCGCCATATTACTCGCGACTTCATCATTAATGACTTCATTCACCATACATTCATTATGGACACCGGCAGTGTTGATTCTTTCA